>MCJB01048540.1:45473-67076 GCA_002018475.1 Nicotiana obtusifolia
ATATAAGAACATGAAGTGCTTGGAACACAGGGACGGATTCTTTTAGGTATTGATTCACTTGTAACGATGAATCACCGTTATAGTATAATATATATATACCATCGAATATAACTTTAATATTTATATATATATATATATATATATATATATATAGCTTTAATATTTATAAAACCCTTTTGTAATCCGTTTATCAATAAAAAAATAACCACTTGGTTACAACTTTAGCGGTCTCAGGAATTTTTATTTTTTTATATTTTAATTTTAATTTCTTGTTTACAGATTTAGCCTAAATGATAGGCTAAACGTGGGTATTAAACTTAGGATTCTTGAACTATTCTTGAAGCATGCTTTAGTATTAATTTGATTACTATATCTATTCCGATGTTGCTTAGGTTAAAGGTTTAAACCCAGGCAGTTCTGAATTAGAAAGTAAGCTCTGGTTATGGCAGCATAACCGGTGATCTCCGCAAGACCCATTTTTTAAGCCAAGGAAGGGCGTTGTTAAAGGGTTAGCAGGCGAGGTCGTGGTTTAGAGTTTACTGACTGAATTAGAATTTTGACAGGGTTTATTCCATAGTAATCCTTCCTGTAGCTACGTCGAAGCGATCCTGTAGTCCTGTTGGTATTAGAGCGATGTGAAAGAATAGGGATAGAAAACTAAGTTTAACACTATTTTTCTAATGAATATCATTAAGAAGCAGTCTACTGTTAAAAACAGTAGAAAAGAAGAGTATGATATGCCACAGCAGTTAGATCTCCTTAATAAGTGGACGATCCCTAAAATCCAACCTAAGGTTATATACCAATTAGGAACCTTTGAAAGATTAGGTTTAAAACAAGTAGTTAAAACTATTGAAGAAACTATCATGGTAGACAATGATCATGCTACCTTTAGATTATTATTTGAAAATGATTTAGCCCCTTATAGAGATTCTCATAAATTTTTACATATTGGTTTAATACAAGTTGCATTTAAGCCACTTAGTTTAAGAGGCTTACCTGAAAGCTTTATAGCAGCTCTCAGAGATGGTAGAAACCAAAACTGGAAGAAATCCCTAATAGGGACAGTACAAACCAGTTTGGCTTATGGCCCTGTTTATTTTAATGCTTATCCTAATTTGCAGATTTCTTTGAGTGATGAAAACTCTTTGAATGCTTTAATATTAAGCATTAAACTCCATGGTTATGATTATTTGCCTGGTACTGAAGTTATATGTATTTATTATAGAATTTATTATAAGCCCTTATATACTTTGAATCCTATGTGCAAAATTATGGATTTCAAAAATGAAACTATTTTGATAGAAACTAATTTTGGTAAATCTAAAGTTACTACTAGAAGACCTATTAAGTGGGATGAAATAGATTTTTCCAAAGAATGGGTCATTGAGGAGGCAATAGCTCCTCGAAATAATGTTAACAGTGAGATAACAGAAGTTGAACAAACTTCTGATGCAACTGTTAAAATCAGGTTCAATAAACCAGATCAGATTGATAATATCAGTTATTCATCTAGATTAACTAGATCTAATTATTCTTATATTTCACATGTTGATTATAAGGTAGATTTTCCTTCAAGGGCATCTACCTCACAGATTAGAGAAAATGATAGAATTGATGTCATAAAAATTAGCACGGATAATATTGCCAGTGCTATACCAGACCCGGCCGAATCGGAAATGGATTTTTCAAATGGTTTACATGGACAATAGCCATCAAATAGATTTTAGTTCGGGTTCATCGGCAAGAAAATTAATACAGGCTGAATTTAAAAAACCCAGATGGGAAATTTTTAGAAATTGGTTCTTTAATAATTTTAATGATAAACTAATAACGTTTTTTCAAGATGATTTTTATAATCATATTAGTAGGCATAATAAGATTATAGCTTTTGTGTCGTGGTTTATGTCCAAATATGTTGATGGTTATATCTCCATGTTAGAATGAGATTATAAGCTCAGTAATGGTGAAATTACTAAGTCTGTTTTCCCTCCTCAAATATCTTTCCAAATGGGAGAGAAAGACAAGGTAATTTACTATACTGCTTTTTCTAAATTGTTTGATGATAATACTGGTACTATTACTGCCAGAAATTTGAATACGATGTTGACTCAGAATAATTATACAAACATTTATGTAAGTATTCTAGGTGAACAAATAGTTTCCATCAGTGACAGATTGGACAAACTGATAGCAGAAGTCCAAAAAATCAGTAACAAGGATACAATAAAAGGTAAGGAGCAAATAGCGACTGCCAGTATCCAACACCCTCCAGAAGTCAAAGACTTTGAATTAAAAAGTCTCGATGACTTGGAGAAACTTCTTAATAAGAAATTTGAAGGATTTAGAATTAGTCCTTTAAATTTAGAAAATCTTTCTAGTGAAGAAAGAAAAGAACTTTCTGATGAGATTAATAAAATCTCAGAGAAGTTTGCTAGAAAACCAGTACAAAGGATGTACTATTATCATAGACCAACCCCTCAGAATGTCTTATTGGAAGAACCCGAGCCCAATTACTTCTCACAAGGTTATAGTGGTAAAGAAACTATGAATGGAACATAGATGGTTTTACAGATAGGCAGATTTACATTCAGGTGCATAGAATGCTTATGTATAGTACTATCTATAAAGTGAATAATAATTCTGAGAAAGCCATAGCAGATATGACTATCGCTGGGTTTACTGGCCAACTAAAAGGCTGGTGGGATAATTATTTGACTAATAGTCAAAGAGCAGATATTTTAGGAGCTATTAAAGCTGAAAATGGATAGAATGTGCAAAATATAGTCTATTCTTTAGTTCTTAATATTATAGAACACTTCTCAGGGAGATGGTCAGATAATAGTGAGACCATCAGAACTATGCTTCAAAACCTAAGGTGTCATACACTCAACGAATTTAGATGGTATAAGGATGTATTCCTTTCAAGAGTTGTGGAATTACTCGAGTGTAATAGTACTCACTGGAAGTCTAAGTTTATAGATGGACTTCCTACTTTATATGCTGAAAGAATTAGGAAAACCCTTAGAGGTACTGCTATGATATAGATTATAATAGTTATACTTATGGTAAATTAATTAGTGTATGCACTCAGGAAGGTTTAGCTCTTTGTAATGAGATTAAGCTAAACCAAGAGATTAAGAAACACCGCCTAAATGAGAGGCAACAACTAGGAGAGTTCTGTGAGCACTTTGCCATAGATATCCCTAAAATTAAGAAACCTCATAAGAAGAAGAAAGACCAGAAAGAACCTTATAGGTATAAAAGGAAAAAGAGAATGAATCCCGAAAAAGGAAGGGAAAAGACTGAGAAAAGAAGGTCTAACTATAAGAAGATGAAGGATTTTATTAAATCCGTTAAGCCCAATGCCTGTTATAAGTATGGTAAAGTAGGCCATTACACCAAAGATTGTAAGGTTAAGGATAAAATTAAGAATCTTGACCTAGATGATAGTATTAAGGATGCTTTGTATAAGATCCTTTTGAATTCTTCTAGGGATAATTCCCCAGTAAGTACTGACACTGAAGCTTCAATGGATGAAGATTTGAAAAGTGTTACAAAATGAAGAATACTATTCTTCATCAGATTCAGAGTGTGGACCTTGTAAGCAGATGCAAGGTGAGTGTTGTGATAACAACACAGAAGACGAATTTTATAATATTTATTCTCAGTTTAAGGATTTAGATATAAATGTCCTTAAAAATGATAGTTTATTAGAACTACTTAGAGTCATAAAGGATCCTGGATTAAGATCCCAGATTATAGATAAGATAGACCCCGTTAAGGATAATAGTTCTAAGAATTCTGAAATAGAAGGAATTCCCTCTCAAAAGGGTCCTTACACAATATCTGATATTAAGAGGATTTTAAGAGAAAAATCCCAGGCCATTGACAGGCCAACCATTGTTCAAGACTTGAAAGAAGAGATTAATAATCTCAAGAATGAAGTCTCAGATCTAAAGGCTTCTAATATAGCATTAGATAAGAGGATTATTAAGTTAGAAAATCCTCAAATTGCCCCAAATTTAGAATTCAGTATTGATATTACTGAATTAGACATTGGTCCTAGTACTTCTAATACGAAGAATAAAGATGGCTTTTTAGGAACTGTGAATTTACCTGACAATGAATTTTTGCAGAAATTACAGTTCTTTACTACGCAAAAATTTCTAATAAAGGTAATTCTTTTAATTGATTATAATTTCAAAAAAGAGTTTATTGCATTATTTGATAGTGGTGCAGATTTAAATTGCATGAAAGAAGGAACAATACCTTCTAGATATTTTCATAAAACCACTCATAGATTAAAAAATGCTAGTGGTCAGCATATGAGTATTACTTATAAATTATCTAAAGCTTTTATTTGTAAAGATAATATTTGCATTCCTGAAAAATTTGTTTTAATAAAAGATATTCATCAGGATATAATATTAGGCGTACCATTTTTTCATAAAATTATGCCTTTTACTAACTGGGATGCTAATAGTTTTACAGGTACCTATAAAGGTAAATCTATTACTTTTGAATTTATATCTCAACCAATTCAAAGATTTTTGAATGAAATTATTTCTAAAAATATTACTGCAAAAAATAAGCAGATTGATTTTCTCAAAAATGAAATTTGCAGATTTACTATTGAGCAAGATTTAAAGGCTCCTAAATTAATAGAAAAATTGATTCAATAAAGAATCAGTTTTCTTTACAGATATGTGTAGACCATCCAAATCAATTTTGGAGTAGGAAGCGTCATATAGTAAGTCTTCCTTATGAAGAAGGCTTTTCAGAGGATAATATCCCAACTAAAGCCAGGCCATGCCAAATGAATTCCGAATATTTGGAATTATGTAAAAAGGAAATTGATTCTCTAATAGAGAAAGGTTTAATAAAACCTTCAAAGTCCAAATGGTCTTGCACTACTTTCTATGTTAATAAGCATGCAGAACAGGAACGTGATGTTCCTAGGCTGGTTATAAACTATAAGCCCCTTAATAAGGCGCTAAAATGGATCCGATATCCTATTCCTGATAAAAAAGATTTATTGGATAGACTCCATGATGTGATTATATTCTCAAAGTTTGATTTTAAATCAGGCTATTGGCAGATTCAAATATCTGAATCAGATAGATATAAAATTGCTTTTAATGTTCCAATGGGACAATATGAGTGGAATATTATGCCTTTTGGCCTAAAAAATGCTCCTTCTGAATTTCAGAAGATTATGGATGATATTTTTATTTCCTATACTAATTTTATAATTGTTTATATAGATGATATTTTGGTATTTTCAAAAAATATTGAAAGTCATTTTCGACACTTAGAAATTTTTAGGAAAATCATTATACAAAATGGTCTAGTTATTTCTAAACCAAAAATGAACCTTTTCCAAACTAATATTAGATTTTTAGGTCATAATATTGAAAAGGGAAAAATAAATCCCTATTAATCGTAGTATTGAATTTGCTTCAAAATTTTCTGATGTTATAACTGATAAAACTCAATTGCAAAGATTTTTGGGCAGTCTTAATTATATCTCTCCTTTTATAAAGGATTTAGCTAAGGATACTGCTATTCTTTATGATAGACTCAAAAAGAATCCAAAACCTTGGACTGATAGTCATACTATTGCTGTTAAAATTATTAAACAAAAGGTTAATAACCTTCGTCGTCTAACTCTTGCTAATCCAAATTGGGATAAGGTAGTTGAAACAGATGCCTCTGATATAGGCTATGGTGGAATTTTGAAACAGATATGTCCGAGTGATAAACAGGAATATCTTGTGCAATTTTATTCTGGGAAATGGAATAATTCTCAGAAAAACTATGCAACAGTAGCTAAAGAAATCTTGGCTATAGTTAAATGTGTTTTAAAGTTTTATACTGATTTATATAATCAAAAGTTTTTAATAAAAACTGATTGCCATGCTGCTAGATTCATCTTTAATAAAGATTTTAAGCATGATATTTCAAAACAAATGTTTGCCAGATGGCAGGCATTATTGGCTCCTTTCGACTTTGAGATTATATAGTGATAATAATCTCCCTGATTTTCTTACTAGAGAATATTTGAATTTATAATTCTTTATGTTTTAATTTTTTCAAATGAGACCTCAATATACACCCCCCCTCCCCCGGGGGTAGGGGAAGAGGAACAAGAAGAGGCAGAGGTAATATCCTCGCCCAAATCGGCAACCAGAAATTAATATCTGCTAATATTGCAGAAAGCTCATGCTCAGGGGTTAATATTGACCACCCCATGTATAAAGAGTTTATGGAACTTATAAGATCCAAACAAAACACGGGTAATAACCCACCTTCATATTCTACAGCCTTAACGGAAGAAGGCCATGAAGGGAATGAAGTTTATAGTCAAAGCCCCCATAAAGAATTGATAATTCTTTTGGAACAATCCGATCTTAGATGGAAGGATAATCCCTGGAAAATAATGACCAGGTATTTAGATATGGCATCATATGCATCTACTACTTATAAATATAGAATGAACTATGAAATGGTTCTAATAGCAACTGGTTCAACTGAAATTCAGCATTTTTATCCCTCCACCACAAGAAAAGTTTATAACTTTTCAAAAATGATAATCAAAACGATTATTCCTGCTGAAGAATGGGGTATTAGCACATTGAAAGAGATGGGTTATATCCATCCAGATCAAAAGATACCCATCAAATTCAATTATTAGGATTATATACAGAGTCTTCATAAGACTTTTTTATATGAGAATGCTAATAGAAAACATTCTTGGTTCATTAAAATCTGCCCAAATGTATTTGAGCAGAACCTCCCAAATTGGTTTTGTGATTGGTGGATGTTATACGGCCCATCAATAGAAATATTGCCAGAGATGCTAAAAGATTTATATACTCAATGGGTTGAAATATCTCCCAAATGAATAGCTTTGCAGAAAGATAATATATTCTTTGAAGGTATGGCCCTGATGTATTTCTTTATAGAATTCTCAATCCCATGGATTATGAAATGGGATATAAAAGTCAGTCAAACAAGTAGGGGATTTTCCTGCTTAAACAGAATTTGTTATACCAAGTTTTGGAGTAAATTTCTCCAAATAACTAAAGAAGGCCACATGCATGGGCAGGAGACAGTGGATAATATTCACAAAACAATAGAAAGATATACTACTCAGAAAATCAGTAATATTGAAGAAGAATTTAGCCCTTTCACATATATAGCAGGAAATTGCAAATGAAGAAAGGTGCGGTATCCAAAAAAGAGCTTATATCTACTTATCTTGCAGAAGTCAGAAAAGATTTTGCAAAAAATTTTGATACAGAGATGCCGGATGATATATCAATGGCATTTATTGGAAATACCACTAATGAAGATGTTTGCCTAGTGGAAGAATCCCAGGAAGAAGAAAATACTGAGCAAGTTAATATTGAAGAATTGAAAGAATTCTTGAAGAAAATGAAAGAAAATGCGGAAGAATCTTTCTCGTCAAAAAATGAAAAAGGTAAAGGAATCGGTGGAAGATAATTGAAGGCCCCACTCAAACATTATTGGGGTAAAACAAATCAGCTTTATAAAGCAAAAGGCCCCACCATCATATAATGTTGGGAATCAAATCTACTTTTATAAAGTAGAATCTATTTTTTTTTCCGGCCACTTTTTGTAAATTATGTTGTCGGACATTTCAATTTTTATCTTTTGGCTTTTGTTTAGATGATCCATTATACAAGGATCCTCAGGTTTTAGTAGAAGCAAGGTTTTTTCTTTACGTCCTCTCTCTCTTTTTAGTATCGCATTTGTAAAAAAACCCTTTTGTAATCCGTTTATAAATAAAAAATAACCACTTGGTTACAACTTTAGCGGTCTTAGGTATTTTTATTTTTCTATATTTTAATTTTAATTTCTTGTTTACAGATTTAGCTTAAATGATAGGCTAAACGTTGGTGTTAAACTTAGGATTCTTGAACTATTCTTGAAGCATGCTTTAGTATAGGGATAAAAATGCTGAATTTCAGCTGAACCAGTTGCTATTAGAACCATTTCATAGTTCATTCTCTATTTATAAGTAGTAGATGCATATGATGCCGTATCTAAATACCTGGTCATTATTTGCCAAGGATTATCCTTCCATCTAAGATCGGATTGTTCCAAAAGAATTATCAATTCTTTATGGGGGCTTTGATTATAAACTTCATTCCCTTCATGCCCTTCTTCCGTTAAGGCTGTAGAATATGAAGGTGGGTTATTACCCGTGTTTTGTTTGGATCTTAAAAATTCCATAAACTCTTTATACGTGGGGTGGTTAATATTGTAACAACCCGAAATGCCGTAGAAACCCATATGATACTAATTGTTTAGATTTGGCTTGTTTTAAGCGCAAATCCCTCATTGTAATTATGTAATCTTAACATTCTTGCAGGGTATGAGGTATAAGAAGCTAATAATTAAGAAAAGAGTTCAAAAAGGTAAGTAATGCAGGATATGCGGTCGCATTTCTAACATGCGGACCGCATATCTTATACGGGCATCGCATACTTAGACAGATTTCTGGGCAAAGGTTCATGTCAGAAATGCTGTCTGAAATACGGACCGCAAATTACACTGCCTGCATCGCAGATTGAAACAGAGAACTGGATAAATTTTATGTCAAAAATAAGGTGAGAAATGCGGTCGCATTTCTAAAATGCGGACCGCAAATCTCACAACAAAATCGCTAAATGAGATAGATTCTTGGGCCAAATGCCATGTCAGAAATGCGGTCCAAATGCGGACCGCATGTTGAGTTTGCGACCAGAATGCGATCGCATTCTTAACACCTGAAATTTTATTTCTGTTCCGAATTTTGACCCACTATAAATAGGGACCAGGAATCCTAACATGCAAAAACCCACTTATTTCGTCACTACCTCAGAAACCTCTCCAAAACACCCCCAAACACCAACAAAACTACCTCAAAAATCACCTTGAAACAGCCCCAAAACCTGTGGAAACATATCCTAATTATAGTCATCAACCTCCAATTACCAACCCAGCTCTTCCCATTTAAACCCACCAAGAACCAGCTGCAACTCGTCGTAAATAGCCCCAATTTAAGCTGAAAAACAATCGTGGAATCACTCCCTTCAAACCCCAATATCAATTACAAGAAACCCCACCCTCTAACCCCAAGACCCGGCTCAAATTGCTGCAAAATTGTGCCAAGATTTACAGCTGAGTTAAGGCACCCTACCAAGTTGTAGCTCGTTAGCCTCAATTGTGTCCACCTAAGGTTCGTGAGCACCCATAAAAGGTTGGGCTTAAAGAATCGTTGGAAGTCTAGGAAGTTATTGCAAAGAAAAGTAAGTGTTTGTTCTTACCTTAGCTTGAGGGATTAGAAATCGTGTCTTATTTGTTAAATTGCTCCTTATTGAGAACAACGTATAGGCATGGTGACGAGTATCTATACGTTAGTGTCCTGCATGGCCGTGGGTCGTATGTGGATAATTGTCGTGTGACTACTATTTCAAATTGCTGAATATTATCTTTGATTTCGTTATGATATGCTGTAAGTGGGAGCGGGTGGCACGCCTACCACGAGATATTGTGAATTGAGGGCGGGTGGTACGCCTACCACAGTATATATTGTAAGTGGGAGCGGGTGGCACGCTTGCCACGGGATGTGATGTATGTGGGAGCGGGTGGTACGCTTACCACAGTATATATTGTAAGTGGGAGCGGGTGGCACGCCTGCCACGGGATGTGATGTATGTGGGAGCGGGTGGCACGCCTGCCATAAGAGGTTACTGATGTATGTGGGAGCGAGTCGCACGCCTGCCACAAGAGGTTACTGTAAGTGGGAACGGGTTGCACGCCTGCAACAAGAGGTTACTGGAGATGAAGGTGGATTGTATTACATTTCGTTGTGTTAAAGGCTGAATTGCGGTTTTTCTTTCTTATTCATTGATGATTCTTTTCGCTTTATTTGTTCTGCTATTCCGATGTATGTTTTCCTTTCCCCGTTTAATTTGCTTATGTATTTCTATCTTCTGCTGTAGATACATATATGCTTATAACTGCACAGGTTTNCGGACCGCATATCTTATACGGGCATCGCATACTTAGACAGATTTCTGGGCAAAGGTTCATGTCAGAAATGCTGTCTGAAATACGGACCGCAAATTACACTGCCTGCATCGCAGATTGAAACAGAGAACTGGATAAATTTTATGTCAAAAATAAGGTGAGAAATGCGGTCGCATTTCTAAAATGCGGACCGCAAATCTCACAACAAAATCGCTAAATGAGATAGATTCTTGGGCCAAATGCCATGTCAGAAATGCGGTCCAAATGCGGACCGCATGTTGAGTTTGCGACCAGAATGCGATCGCATTCTTAACACCTGAAATTTTATTTCTGTTCCGAATTTTGACCCACTATAAATAGGGACCAGGAATCCTAACATGCAAAAACCCACTTATTTCGTCACTACCTCAGAAACCTCTCCAAAACACCCCCAAACACCAACAAAACTACCTCAAAAATCACCTTGAAACAGCCCCAAAACCTGTGGAAACATATCCTAATTATAGTCATCAACCTCCAATTACCAACCCAGCTCTTCCCATTTAAACCCACCAAGAACCAGCTGCAACTCGTCGTAAATAGCCCCAATTTAAGCTGAAAAACAACCGTGGAATCACTCCCTTCAAACCCCAATATCAATTACAAGAAACCCCACCCTCTAACCCCAAGACCCGGCTCAAATTGCTGCAAAATTGTGCCAAGATTTACAGCTGAGTTAAGGCACCCTACCAAGTTGTAGCTCGTTAGCCTCAATTGTGTCCACCTAAGGTTCGTGAGCACCCATAAAAGGTTGGGCTTAAAGAATCGTTGGAAGTCTAGGAAGTTATTGCAAAGAAAAGTAAGTGTTTGTTCTTACCTTAGCTTGAGGGATTAGAAATCGTGTCTTATTTGTTAAATTGCTCCTTATTGAGAACAACGTATAGGCATGGTGACGAGTATCTATACGTTGGTGTCCTACATGGCCGTGGGTCGTATGTGGATAGTTTTTGTGTGACTACTATTTCAAATTGTTGAATATTATCTTCGATTTCGTTATGATATACTGTAAGTGGGAGCGGGTGGCATGCCTGCCACGAGATATTGTGAATTGAGGGCGGGTGGCATGCCTGCCATGAGATATTGTGAATTGAGGGCGGGTGGTACCCCTACCACAAGGTTTCTTCATTCCAGTTGTTCCTTTTGGTTATGGTTCTAGCTTTCTTCTATTCGGTATAAAGTTGATGGTTAAATAGACTTGTTGAGTAAGAATTGTTAGGAGTCAAAGGGGTCCAGTGTCAAATTTGTACGTAGCGTTTTAGGAGTCCGTTAGAAGTTTAAAGGGTCCAGTGTCGCATAAGTAGAGTCGTGTCTAGACTTAATAAAATGAAAATTTGGTTGGGAGGTTAATTGTAGAATTTTGACTGTAATTGAGTCGTGACATCGATTGAGCTAAATAGAAGTCGAGTCTAGTTTGGTTGTAGCTGAATCCCCTTGGCCAAGATGATTGTTTTGCTGTTATTTGTTCCCTTGCTGGGAAGTTGTTATGTTGATTTGTTCCCTTGCCGGGACTTCTTGTGGTTGTTGTGAGGATGAAAGTGGGAGAGGGTGGCACGCCTGCCATGACATATTATGTAAGTGGGAGCGGGTGGCACGCCTGCCACGAGATATTATAAAAGTGGGAGCGGGTGGTACGCCTACCACAGTATATATATTGTAAGTGGGAGCGGGTGGTACGCTTGTCACAGTATATATATTATAAGTGGGAGCGGGTGGCACGCCTGCCACGAGATGTGATGTATGTGGGAGCAGGTGGCACGCCTGCCACAAGAGGTTACTGTAAGTGGGAGCTGGTGGCACGCCTGCTACAAGAGGTTACTATAAGTGGGAGCGGGTGGCACGCCTGCCACGGGATGTGATGTATGTGGGAGCGGGTGACACGCCTGCCACAAGAGGTTACTGTAAGTGGGAATGGGTTGCACGCCTGCAACAAGAGGTTACTGGAGGTGAAGGTGGCTTGTGCTTAATTTCATTTGTGTTAAAGGCTAAATTGTAGTTTTCTTTCTTATTCATTGATGATTTGTTTCGCTTGATTTGTCTGCTATTCCTATGTATGTTTTCTTTCCCCCGTTTAAATTGTTTATGTATTTCTATTTTCTGCTGTAGATACATATATGTTTATAACTGTACAGGTTTATCTGGAGTCTGGTCCTAGCCTCGTCACTACCTCGCCGTGGTTAGGCCAGGCTCTTACCAGCACATGGGATCGGTTGTGCTGATACTACACTCTGCACTCTTTTGTGCAGATCCCCGTACCGCAGGCTTCGAACAGTAGGAAGCTTCCAGCCTCTGATTTTCAGGCGACCCAAGGTAGTTCTGCAGACGCCCGCGGATCTTGGAGTTCCCTGTCAATTTCTTGTATCTGTTTCTTCCATGTAGTCCAGAAACAGTATATTGTTATTTCTTCAGAACCTCGCTTGTAGTACTCTTAAACCGTCTGTGAAATTGTGACACCAAATCTTGGGTAGTCTGTTGAGGATAGTTTATCGGCGATATTTTGTAAAGAATGAAATTTGCATCAATTTCGCTTGTTGCATTATTGTTCTTTAGTTAATATTTTTGTGCTGTAATAAATTCGTAAATAGAAAAATGGTAAATAATTCGATTGACTAGCTTGCCTAGCTTTCACTAGTAGGCGCCATCACGACTCCCGAGGGTGAGAAATCCGGGTCGTGACAGGTTGGTATCAGAGTCCTGGGTTTATATAGGCCTCATAGTTCACAGACAAACTCGGTAGAGTCTGAGGGATCGGTACGGAGACGTCTGTATTTATCCCCCAGAGGCTACAGAGTTAGGAAAAATTTCACGTTTGTTCATTCTTGTCGTGCGGTTTGCCTCTCAAATGCTAATTGGATTCCTACTCTGTTCTTTCGCAGATGGCGAGAACACGCGCTTCCTCATCTACCGCTCTGCAGCCCGAGCCCCAGCAACAGCTCCCATGCTAGGCAGAGGGCGAGGCCGAGGTCGTGCTAGGGGTCGAGGCAGGGTCAGGACTCAGCCTCCTGCAGCAGCACCAGTAGCAGAACCTCATATTGATCTTGACGAGGAGGTTCCGACCCCAGCAGCTCCGGTGGTCCCAGCTCAGGTCCCCGAGGGGTTTATTGCCACCCCAGTTCTTTAGGACGCTTTGGTCCGATTGGTGGGCCTCATGGAGAATGTCACTCGAGCGGGCTTACTTCCTGCAGCACCATCCACTCCCTAGACGGGAGGAGGGGCTCAGACTCCTACTATTCATACCCCGGAGCAAGTAGCTCCCCAGGCTCAGGTTCCAGCAGTTCAACCTGCTATGACAGTTCAGCCGGGAGCAGTAGCTCAGGCCGGCAACGGGGCGGCCATGTCCGCCGATGCTTTGTGGAGACTGGATAGGTTCACCAAGCCCTTCACTACTACTTTCAGCGGTGCTTCTTCGAAAGATCCCCAAGACTTCCTATACAGCTGCCACGAGGTCCTCAGGAACATGGGTATTGTTAAGACTAACGGGGTAGACTTTACGGCATTCCGCCTGTCTGGATCCGCCAAGACTTGGTGGAGGGATTATTGCTTGACTAGGCCAGCCGGTTCGCCATCTTTGACTTGGGAGCAGTTTACAGAGTTGTTCCTGGAGAAGTTTCTCCTCGTCGCTCAGAGAGAGGTTTATCGGAGGCAGTTTGAGCACCTTCAACAGGGATGCATGACAGTTACCCAGTATGAGTCCAGGTTCATCGATTTGGCTTGGCATGCTCTCATCATACTCCCTACAGAGAGAGAGAGAGAGAGTGAGGAGATTTATTGATGGTCTCATTCAGCCAATTCGCCTTCAGATGGCTAGGAAGACTGGTAGTGAGATTACTTTCCAGGAGGTGGTCAATGTGGCCTGCAGAGTCGAGATGGTTCTGTCACATGGAGGTAGTCATGGGTCGGATAAGAGGCCCCGTCATTCAGATAGATTCATTGGTACTTCGTCCGGAAGCAGAGATTCATATGGTAGAGGCCATCCTCCTAGGCCCTTTCAGTCATCTCTCCAGGTTTCTCACAGTGCTTCAGGTAATCGCGGTTCTCAAATGCAGTATTCCGATCAGCAGTCTATCAGTGCACAACCGCTACAGAGTTTCCAGAGTCGGCAGCCTAGGGCTTGTTACATGTGTGGCGACACGAGGCACATTGCTAGGTAGTGCCGTCGTGCTTTAAGCAACTCTCCACACCAGGATGCCCGTGTTATAACACAGGCACCAGATGTTCCGCATCCCACCCAGCTAGCTAGAGGTGGAGGTAGAGGTGCTAGAGGTAGAGGTAGGGGTACAGGAGGTGGAGCTCAGGTCGGCAGAGGTGGGGGCCAGCCAGCAGCAGGCCGTCCTAGAGATGTGGCTCAGGGTGGTGGGGCTCAGCCCCGATGTTATGCTTTTCCAGCCCGGCCCGAGGCAGAGGCTTCAGATGCAGTGATTACAGGTACGGTTCTGGTCTGTGATAACGATGCTTCAGCATTATTTGATCCAGGGTCTACCTACTCGTATGTCTCCTCTTATTTTGCACCGTATCTGGCTATGCCTAGTGACTCATTGAGTGCTCCTGTTTATGTGTCTACCTCGGTGAGTGATTCTATTGTGGTGAATCGAGTCCATCATTCCTGTGTTGTGGTGATTGGGGGTCTTGAGACCCCAGTAGACTTATTGCTTTTAGACATGGTTGATTTTGATATCATATTGGGGATGGACTGGTTATCACCTTACCACGCCATCCTGGACTGCCATGCCAAGACTGTGACCTTAGCCTTACCGGGTATGCCCCGTTTGGAGTGGAAAGGGACTACTGGTCATTCCACCCGTTGCATTATCTCTTATGTAAAGGCTCGACGTATGGTCAAGAAGGGGTGTTTGGCTTATCTGGCTCATGTTTGTGATTCCAGTGCTGAGGTCCTCTCTATTGAGTCTGTGCCCATGGTTCATGAGGTTCCCGAGGTTTTCCCATCCGACCTGCCGGGGATACCACCCGACAGGGATATTGACTTTTGTATTGATGTGGCTCCGGGCACTCAACCCATTTCTATTCCGCCGTACCACATGGCCTCGCCAGAGTTAAAAGAATTGAAAGAGCAGTTGCAAGACTTGCTCGAGAAGGGTTTCATTAGACCCAGTGTTTCACCTTGGGGTGCGCCGTTGTCGTTTGTTAGAAAGAAGGATGGGTCAATGAGAATGTGCATCGATTACCGACAATTGAACAAGGTTACAATAAAAAATAAGTACCCATTGCTGAGGAACGATGATTTTTTTGATCAGCTCCAAGGTGCCGGGGTATTTTCAAAGATTGATTTGAGGTCTGGCTACCACCAGTTGAAGATTAGGGCATCCGATGTCCCTAAGACAGCTTTCCGTACTCGTTAAGGGCATTATGAATTCTTGGTTATGTCTTTCGGGTTGACAAATGCCCCAGCAGCTTTTATGGATTTGATGAACCGAGTGTTCAGACCTTATCTGGATTCGTTCGTGATAATCTTCATCGACGACATTCTGGTATATTCCCACAGCCAGGAGGAGCACGAACAGCATCTCAGAGTGGTTATTCAGACTCTGAGGGATAGTCGGTTGTATGCTAAGTTTTCAAAGTGTGAGTTCTGGTTGAGTTACGGTTACATTTTTGGGTTTTGTATTGGCAGAGGGTATTCAAGTTGATCCTAAAAAGATTGAGGCAGTCAAGGACTGGCCTAGGCCGGCATCAGTTACAGAGATCCGGAGTTTCTTGGGACTGGCAGGCTACTACCGTCGGTTTGTGGAGGGATTTTCATCTATTGCAACCCCGATGACCAAGTTGACCCAGAAGGGCGCGCAGTTCAGGTGGTCGGATGAGTGTGAGGCGAGCTTTAAGAAGCTCAAGATAGCTCTGACCACGGCACCAGTGTTAGTTTTGCCCATAGGCTCAGGGCCTTACACAGTTTATTGTGATGCCTCTCGTATTGGGCTTGGTGCAGTGTTAATGCAGGAGGGCAAGGTTATCGCCTATGCTTCGAGGCAGTTGAAAATTCATGAGAAGAACTATCCGGTGCATGATTTAGAATTGGCAGCCATAGTTCACGCCTTGAAGATCTGGAGGCACTATTTATATGGCGTGCCGTGTGAGGTGTTCACGGATCATAAGAGTCTTCAGTACCTGTTCAAGCAAAAGGAGTTAAATTTGAGGTAGAGGAGGTGGTTGGAGTTGTTAAAGGACTATGATGTCACTATCTTATATCACCCGGGAAAGGCCAATGTGGTGGCTGATGCTTTGAGTAGAAAGTCGGCCAGTACGGGCAGTCTTGCTTATATTCCGGTCGGTGAAAGACCACTTGCTTTGGACGTTCAGACTTTGGCCAATCGGTTCGTATGGTTGGATATTTCTGAGCCTAATCGGGTATTAGCTTACACGATCGCTCATTCTTCATTGTTGGAACGAATACGAGATCAAAAGTTTGATGACCCCCATTTGTGTGTCCTTAGGGACACGGTGCAGCGAGGAGGTGCCAAGCAGGTCACCTTAGGCGATGATGGAATTTTGAGGTTACCGGGTCGAGTTTGTGTGCCCAATGTAGAGGGACTTCGGGAGTTGATTTTGAAAGAGGCCCATAGCTCCAGGTATTCTATTCATCCGGGCGCCGCAAAGATGTATTAGGATTTGTGACAGCATTATTGGTGGCGTAGGATGAAGAAGGAGATAGTTGCGCACGTGGCTCGGTGTTTGAACTTCCAGCAGGTTAAGCGCGAACATCAGCGACCTGGTGGACTGTTCCAGAGAATTGAACTCCCCGAGTGGAAATGGGAACGGATCACTATGGATTTCGTTGTTGGACTTCCGCAGACCCGGAAAAAGTTCGACGCAATCTGGGCCATTGTTGACAGGCTGACCAAGTCGGCGCATTTCATCCCTATGGCGGCCTCCTATTCATCCGAGAGGTTAGCCGAGATTTATATCCGGGAGATTGTTCGCCTTCATGGTTTTCCGGTATCTATTATTTCGGACCGGGGCACGCAGTTTACTTCGCGATTTTGGAGGGCAGCTCAGCGGGAGTTGGGCACCCAGGTTGAATTAAGCACAGCGTTTCATCCTCAGACAGACAGACAGTCCGAGCGGACTATTCAAATATTGGAGGATATGCTCCGAGCTTGTGTTATTGACTTTGGAGGTTCGTGGGACCAGTTTTTGCCATTAGCGGAGTTCGCCTACAATAACAGCTACCAGTCGAGCATTCAGATGGCTCCTTATGAGGATTTATATGGTAGGCGGTGTCGAACTCCGGTTGGGTGGTTTGAGCCGGGAGAGGCTCGGTTGTTAGGCACAGATCTGGTTCAGGAGGCCTTGAACAAGGCCAAAATCATTCAGGAAAGGCTTCGTACAGCTCAGTCCAGGCAAAAGAGCTATGCAGATCGCAAGGCAGAGAAATGTCTTTTATGGTTGGTGAGCGGGTATTACTCCGGGTGTCGCCTATGAAAGGCGTGATGAGATTTGGGAAGAGGGGCAAGCTCAGCCCTAGGTTCATTGGTCCGTTCAAAATTCTTGATCGAGTGGAGGAGGTGGCTTATAGGCTTGCATTGCCGCCAAGCTTATCAGCCGTGCATCCAGTTTTTCATGTGTCCATGCTCCGGAAATATCACGATGATCCAACTCACGTGCTAGATTTCAGCACTGTTCAGCTGGACAAGGACTTGTCCTATGAGGAGGAACCGGTAGCCATTCTAGACCGGCAAGTCCGTCAGCTGAGATCAAAGAGTTTTCCTTCTGTTCATGTTCAGTGGAGAGGTTAGCCTCCTGAGGCATCGACCTGGGAGTCCGATTCCGAAATGCTGAGCCGTTATCCAAATTTTTTCCCCGACTCAGGTAGTTCTTTATCATGTCCGTTCGAGGACGAACGGTTGTCTTAGAGGGGGAGAATGTAAGGACCCGAAATGCCACAGAAACCCATATGATACTAATTGTTTAGATTTGGCTTGTCTTAATCGCAAATCCCTCCTTGTAATTATGTAATCTTAACATTCTTGCAGGGTATGAGGTATAAGAAGCTAATAATTAAGAAAAGAGTTCAAAAAGGTAAGTAACGCAGGATATGCGGTCGCATTTCTAACATGTGGACCGCATATCTTACACGGGCATCGCATACTTAGACAGATTTCTGGGCAAAGGTTCATGTCAGAAATGCTATCTGAAATGCGGACCGCAAATTACACTGCCTGTATCGTAGATTGAAATAGAGAACTGGACAAATTTTACGTCAAAAATACGGTGAGAAATGCGGTCACATTTCTAAAATGCGGACCGCAAATCTCACAACAAAACCGCTAAATGAGACAGATTCTTGGGCCAAATGCCATGTCAGAAATGCGGACCGCATGTTGAGTTTGCGACCAGAATGCGATCGCATTCTTAACACCTGAAATTTTATTTTTGTTCCGAATTTTGACCCACTATAAATAGGGACCAGGAATCCTAACATGCAAAAACCCACTTATTTCGTCACTACCTTAGAAACCTCTCTAAAACACCCCCAAACCCCAACAAAACTACCTCAAAAATCACCTTGAAACAGCCCCAAAACCTATGGAAACATATCCTAATTATAGTCATCAACCTCCAATTACCAACCCAGCTCTTCCCATTTAAACCCACCAAGAACCAGCTGCAACTCGTCGTAAATAGCCCCAATTTAAGCTGAAAAACAACCGTGGAATCACTCCCTTCAAACCCCAACATCAATTACAAGAAACCCCACTCTCTAACCCCAAGACCCGGCTCAAATTGCTGCAAAATTGTGCCAAGATTTACAGCTGAGTTAAGGCACCCTACCAAGTTGTAGCTCGTTAGCCTCGATTGTGTCCACCTAAGGTTCGTGAGCACCCATAAAAGGTTGGGCTTAAAGAATCGTTGGAAGTCTAGGAAGTTATTGCAAAGCAAAGTAAGTGTTTGTTCTAACCTTAGCTTGAGGGATTAGAAATCATGTCTTATTTGTTAAATTGCTCCTTATTGAGAACAACATATAGGCATGGTGACGAGTATCTATACGTTGGTGTCCTGCATGGTCGTGGGTCGTATGTGGATAGTTTTTGTGTGACTACTGTTTCAAATTGTTGAATATTATCTTCGATTTCGTTATGATATACTGTAAGTGGGAGCGGGTGGCACGCCTGCCACGAGATGTAATGTATGTGGGAGCGGGTGGCACGCCTGCCACAAGAGGTTACTATAAGTGGGAACGGGTTGCACGCCTGCAACAAGAGGTTACTGGAGGTGAAGGTGGCTTGTACTTCATTTCATTTGTGCTAAAGGCTGAACTGCAGTTTTCTTTCTTACTCATTGATGATTTGTTTTGCTTTACTTGTCTGCTATTCTGATGTATGTTTTCTTTCCCCCGTTTAAATTGTTTATGTATTTCTATTATCTGCTGTAGAAACATATATGTTTATAACTGTAAGGGTTTATCTGGAGTCTGGTCCTAGCCTCGTCACTACCTCGCCGGGGTTAGGCCAGGCACTTACTAGCATATGGGGTTGGTTGTGCAGATACTACACTCTGCACTCCTTTGTGCAGATCCCAGTACCGCAGGCTTCGAACAGTAGGAAGCTTCCAGCCTCTGACTTTCCGGCGACCCAAGGTAGTTCTGCAGACGTCTGCGGATCTTGGAGTCTCCTATCCATTTCTTGTACATGTTTCTTCTATGTAGTCCAGAAACAGTATCCTACTATTTTCTTCAGAACCTTGTTTGTAGTAATCTTAAACAGTTTGTGAAACTGTGACACCAGATCTTGGGTAGTTGTTGCGAATAGTTTATCGATGATATTTTTGTAAAATATGAAAATTGCATCCATTTCGCTCGTTGGATTGCTGTTCTTTAGTTGATGTTTTAACGATGTAATGAATTCGTAAATAGAAA
The DNA here is from genome assembly GCA_002018475.1 of Nicotiana obtusifolia. NCBI lineage: Eukaryota > Viridiplantae > Streptophyta > Magnoliopsida > Solanales > Solanaceae > Nicotiana > Nicotiana obtusifolia. Next base: position 65,422 of record MCJB01048540.1, read on the forward strand.
AATAGTAAATAATCCGATTGACTAGCTTGCCTAGCTTTCACTAGTAGGCTCCATCACGACTCCCGAGGGTGGAAAATCGGGGTCGTGACAGGTTGGTATCAGAGCCCTAGGTTTACATAAGCCTCACAGTTCACAGACAAACTCGGTAGAGTCTGAGGGATCTGTACGGAGACGTCTGTATTTATCCCCCAGAGGCTACAGAGTTAGGAAAAATTTCACATTTTGTTCATCCTTGTCGTGCAGTTTGCTTCTCAAACGCTAATTGAATTCCTACTATGTTCCTTCGCAGATGGCAATAACACGCGCTTCCTCATCTACTGTTCCGCAGCCCGAGCCCCCAGCAACAACTCCTACGCGGGGCAGAGGGCGAGGCCGAGGTCGTGCTAGGGGTGAGACAGGGGCAGGACTCAGCCTCCTGCAGCAGCACTAGTGGCGGAACCTCGGCTTGATCTTGACGATGAGGTTCCGACCCCAGCAGCTCCGATGGGCCCAGCTCATGTCCCGGAGGGGTTTATTGCCACCCCAGTTCTCCAGGATGCTTTGGTCCGGTTGGTGGGCCTCATGGAAAATGTCACACGAGCAGGATTACTTCCTGCACCACCAGCCATTCCTCAGTCCGGAGAAGGGGCTCAGACTCCTGCTATTCATACCCCGGAGCAAGTAGCTCTCCAGGCTCAGGTTCCAGCGGTTCAGCCAGCTGTGACAGTCCAGCCGGGAGTAGTAGCTCAGGCCGGCAATGGGGCGGCCATGTCCGCCAATGCTTTGTGGAGACTGGATAGGTTCACCAAGCTCTTCACTACTACCTTCAGCGGTGCTTCTTCGGAGGATCCCCAGGACTTCCTATACAGCTGCCACGAGGTCCTCAGGAATATGGGTATTGTTGAGACCAATGGGGTAGATTTTGCGGCATTCCGCCTGTCTGGATCCGCCAAGACTTGGTGGAGGGATTATTGCTTGACTAGACCAGCCGGTTTGCCATCTTTGACTTGGGAGCAGTTTACAGAGTTGTTTCTGGAGAAGTTTCTTCCCGTCACTCAGAGAGGCTTATCGGAGGCAGTTTGAGCGCCTTCAACAGGGATCCATGACAGTTACCCAGTATGAGTCCAGGTTCATCGATTTGGCTCGGCATGCTCTCATCATACTTCCTACAGAGAGGGAGAGGGTGAGGAGATTTATTGACGGCTCATCCAGCCGATTCGCCTTCAGATTGCTAGGGAGACTGGTAGTAAAATTACCTTCCAGGAGGCGGTTAATGTGGCCCGCAGAGTCGAGATGGTTCTGTCGCATGGAGGTGGTCATGGGTCGGATAAGAGGCCCCGTCATTCAGGCAGATTCAATAGTACTTCGTCTGGAAGCAGAGATTCATATGGTAGAGGCCATCCCCCTAGGCCCTTTCAGTCAGCTCTCCAGGTTTCTCACAGTGCGACAGGTAACCGCGGTTCTCAGATGCAGTATACCGATCAGCAATCTATCAGTGCACAACCGCTACAGAGTTTCCAGAATCGGCAGCCTAGGGCTTGTTACATGTGTGGAGACACGAGGCACATTGCTAGGTATTGCCGTCGTGCTTTAAGCAACTCTCCACACCAGGATTCCCGTGTTATGACACAGGCACCAGATGTTCCGCAGCCCGCCCAGCTAGCTAGAGGTGGGGG
>MCJB01048541.1:0-26113 GCA_002018475.1 Nicotiana obtusifolia
ATTATCTCCCGGCTTTCTAATGAATTCGCCATGACCGATCTAGGTCAGCTCCATCATTTCCTTGGCATCACAGTCACCCGAGACAATCAGTCTCTGTTTCTCGGTCAGTCACAGTATGCCCGGGATATTCTACACCGGGCAAGTATGACGGCTTGTAAGCCCTGCCACACTCCTGTTGATACCAACTCCAAGCTTAGTGCTACTGAAGGGGAATTATTATCAGATGGGTCTCTATACCGCAGCATCGCCGGGGAATTACAGTATCTTACAATTACTAGACCAGACATCTCTTATGCGGTTCAACAGATTTGCCTTTTCATGCACGCACCAAGAGAGCCACACCTTGCTTTCATGAAACGGGTCTTGAGATACATTCATGGCACTATAGATCTCGGTCTTCGGATTTCAGCATCTCCTGATAATACTTTGGTCGCCTACTCTGACGCCGACTGGGGAGGATGCCCGGATACTAGACGTTCTACATCAGGCTATTGCATATTTCTGGGAAACAATCTCATCTCTTGATCGTCAAAACGACAACCTACCATATCCCGGTCCAGTGCTGAAGCGGAATATAGGGGGGTAGCAAATGCCGCAGCTGAAGCTACATGGATCCGTAATTTGCTTCTTGAGCTTCATGTTCCGGTCCTCAAAGCTACGGTAGTTTATTGTGACAACGTTTCAGCCGTTTATTTGTCCGGCAACCCCGTGCAGCACCAGCGTACCAAAAACGTAGAAATGGATATTCACTTTGTTCGGGAGAAAGTTCAGATCGGTCACATTCGAGTTCTTCATGTGCCGTCTTCATCACAGTATGCGGACATCTTTACTAACGGACTCCCAAGATACGTATTTGACTCGTTTCGATCCAGCTTAAACGTTTCAGCCTACCCATGTTCAAGCTGAGGGGGACTATTAGGAGAATATATTTTATATTAGGAAAGTATATTTTATATTAGGAGAATATATTTTATATTAGGAAAGTATCTTTAGTATTCCATATTCTACATTGATTTGATTTAGTTCCTATCCTAATCCCTATTGGTCTTTGATTTGTATTCTAGCACTATAAATAAGGGATCATGTAAACTATTGAGGATCAACAAAGAATATCATATTCCTTCAGTGAGTACATTCTCTTTTTCGACATATCTTGCAGATTTATATGTTGTATCTTCTTCTTAGATCATGATACAATCAATTTTTTCACTAGAAAGAGAGGCTCTTTTGCAAATAGATTTTTGCTAGTAGTGACTACATTATATTTTTAATGTGTGCAAAACATGAAAATTCTTTCTTCAAGCGACAGAAGATTAGGTTTTGCTTAGTAAATTCAGCAATTGGTTCCTACAAAGTTATTGTAACCAAGGAAGCAAAAGGAGGCCTTATTACTAAATAGCTATCCAAAGCAATTGACATGATTTATAAAAGCAACGATCATTCTCTGATGTAGGCTAGATGGTGACATATTTGTCATTGCATTAGCACAATGGCTTAAACCTTAGATATAGTGGCATTTCCTCTAGCAATGGGAACATGAATCCAAAATTTAACTTGCACCTTCTACACCAAAATTTTCTCCCATCACACTAGTTAATAGTTATTACAAATTACAGCTGCTGCCAAAGTTCGTCATCGTGGTAGAATTGTATAGTGACAAAAATCAATCTATATGATTTGTTGTATTGTGTATTGTGAGTGAAAACATAGATTAGAAACGAAAAAAAATATCATGATATTAAAAAATAGGCAAAATACTTAAAGAGACAATTAAAGTTGGCCTCAGATTTCTATCTCACACTCCAAATTACTCAATGATCAAGTACACTTCAACTTGGCACATGTGTGTCTCGTGAACACCCCTGTCTGTAAGCTTAGAGCGTGAGTTACAATTGCATATGACATGGAAAAGAGACAAATAAATAATTAACACGTGTAATTTTTATAAAAAGAAAAAGATATTTAATTTAAAAAGAAAAATAAAAACGTTAGAAAATCCTCTCTACTATCTCCGTCACCGCCCATCCTCTTTCCTCTTCTCCATAAATTTCCACCAAATCCTATAACTCTCATTTCTATTCAATTTCACTTCCATTTTTTTTCTTTAGAAAACTCATCATCTCTATTCAATTTCATTTTCGTTATTTTTAGAAAATTCATCATTTGCTTCAATAATTCATCGAAATGTTGCATCGTCATCTAATTACTCGTCGCTGTTCTTGTTTCATCGCCACCATAGAATACAAATTGGTGGTAGTGATGATTCTGACAACACCGACGAAGGATTCCACAGTGCTTACACTTGCAAACTAGGGTTAAGGCCCGGTCAGATTCATGGAAACATTGACGACGATTAAATCAGTTGCTTGTCTAATTCGATCGAATATTAGAATCGAAAACAATAATGCTTCTTCTATTCGTTTATCCTCTATTTCCATCCCTGCCATAAAAATCATAATACTGTTTTCTTTCTATGGGTTATTGAATGGAATATTTGATGTTGCTCTTGTTGGGGTGATAGAGTGAGGGTGGTAATGAGTTTGTGATGATGGCGGGAGAGTGGTGGTGACTATGCCTGATTGGAGAAGAAGAAAGTGGGCCCACATGAAAAAAATAAAATAAAAATATAATTTTAAGAGTTTTCATGCATCCAAAGTTGTGTGAAAATCAGACCTAACAGCCACATTCTCTTTTGGTTATTTCCTGTAAGAGTTAGTCCGATTCGTAAAGAAGGTGAATGAGATGGTACCTTAGCAGTAGTACCATTTTAAGTGTGTGACATTCCATTTGTTTGGTATCTATGCCCTGCTTTGAGTTTGTATGAACCTTTACCGGTAATCCCGGTGACTCGATATGGTCCTTCTCAATTCGGTCCCAACTTCCCTTCGTTCGTGTTCCGGGTGTGCAATGTTACTTTTCTTAGCACCGTCCCCGATATTGAAGTGTCGGAGGTTGGCTCTTCAGTTGTAATATATTTCTATCTGCTATTTCTGGGCGGCCAACCGGACTAGCGTGGCCTCGCGCTTCTCATCCAATAGTTTCAACTTCGTGCTCATGGCCTCACCATTTGAGTCTTCAGTCGCATATCGGAACCTGAGGCTCGGTTTTCCCAACTCGACCGTTATTAGTGCTTTGGCACCATAGACCAACAAAAATGGTGCGACCCTGGTACTAGATTTTGAGGTTGTATGCTATGCCCACAAGACTTCCGGCAGAATTTCCTTCCATTTTCCTTTGGCATCAGTCAACGTTTTCTTAAGATTTTGAAGTATGGTATTGTTCGTAGACTGATAGGGTGTTGACAAGATTTTTTTTGATCTTATGGTCCTCGAAAAATTTGCTTACCTTGCTGCCGACGAACTGCTTCCTGTTATCACACACTATCTCGGCCAGTATTCTGAACCGGCATATTTTGTGGTCCCAAATAAAGTCGATGACTTATTTTTCCCTGACCTTCTTGAATGCTTGAGCTTCGATCCACATAGAAAAATAGTCAGTCATAAAAAGTATAAATTGAGCCTTACAGGGTGCCCACGGCAAGGGGCCGACAATGTCCATTCCCCATTTCATGAACGGCCAAGGTGACAGGACCTAATGTCGCAGCTCCCTGGGTTGATAGATCATTGGTGCATGCCTCTGACAGTCAACGCATCTCCATACAAAGTTCCTTGCATATTTTTCCATGTCGATCCAGTAATAACCAGCTCTGATTATCTTACGAACCAAAGATTCTGCCCCCGAATGGTTTCTACATGTGCCTACCTGAATTTCCCTCAAAATATATTCGGTGTCTCCTGGCTCTAAGCATATGGCGAGTGGGCCATCGAACGTTCTTCTGGATAGGCTAAATCTGGCTACCTTCGTGCACAGAGCCTCGATTCTTTAGGATCCCAAGGCAACTTCCTAGTCTTCAAATAATCTATATACTTGTTTCTCCAGTCCCAAGTTAAACTTGTTAAGTTTATCTCGACATGGCCTTCTTCCACTACTGATTTCATGAGTTGTACGACCGTTCCCGAGCTGAATTCATCTTCATCAACCGATGACCCCAAGTTATCCAGAGCATCGGCTTTGGTATTTTGATCTCGGGGTATGTGCTGTAAGGTCCATTCCTTGAATCGGTGCAGCATTACCTGTAATATGTCCAAGTACCTCTGCATTTGTTCCTCTTTTACTTCGAATATCCCGTTGACTTGATTTACCACAAGGAGGGAGTTGCACTTAGCTTCGACCACTTCAGCTCCCGAGCTTTTAGCCAATTCGAGACCTGCAATCATAGACTCATACTCTGCCTCATTGTTAGTTAATTTCGCAGTTCTAATAGATTGCCTAACTACGTTACACGTAGGTGGCTTCAACATGATGCCGAGTCCGGACCCCTTTGCATTCGAGGCACTGTCTGTAAAGAGGGTCCAGATTTTTGAGGAAGTCCCCGAGGTTAACAACAATTCTTTTTCGAATTCAGGTATTAAGACCGGCATGAAGTCGGCCACGAAGTCTGCTAGAATTTGAGATTTGATGGTGGTTCGGGGTCGATATTTGATATCGTACCCGCTAATTTCTACAGCCCATTTGGACATCGACCTGAGTGATTGGGTCTGTGAATTATGTTCCTTAGTGGGTAAGAAGTTACGACACAAATGGGATGGCATTGAAAATATAGCTTCAACTTTCTGGAGGCGCTTAACAAAGCGAGCGCCAATTTCTCTAGGCGAGGATACCTTGTTTCGGTCTCGTCTAAAGTCCTGCTAACATAATAGATAGGAAATTATGTACCTTCCTCTTCCCGGACTAAGACTCCACTTACTACTATCTTGGATACAGCTAAGTACAGGTACAACTGCTCGTCTACCTTCCGAGTATGAAGCAAAGGTGGACTCGAAAGGTACCGTTTGAGTTCTTCGAAAGCTTGTTGGCACTCCGGGGTCCAAGAAAAATTATTCTTCTGCTTTAATAATGAGAAGAACTTATGGCTCTTATCGGAGGACCTTGATATGAACCGGCCTAGGGTGGTTATGCTCCTTGTTAGCCTCTGAACGACCTTGGCATTGTCCACCACAGTGATGTCTTCTATAGCTTTGATTTGGTCGGGATTGATCTCGATTCCTCGGTTGGACACCATGAATCGAAGGAACCACCCGGACCCGACCCGGAATGCGCATTTCTCTGGGTTCAACTTCCTATTGTATTTCTTCAATGTGTTGAAGGTTTCCTGCAAATGTTCCAAATGATCCTCTGCTCGTAGGGACTTAATTAACATATCTTCAATGTAAACCTCCATTGATTTTCCTATTTTTTCTTCGAACATTCGGTTTACTAGGCATTGATAAGTGGCACCGACGGTTTTTAGTCCCAATGGCATTACGTTATAACAATAGGTGCCGAATTTAGTGATGAAGGAAGTTTTTTCTTGATTGCCAGGTCCATCCGAATTTGGTTGTACCCGGAGTAGGCGTCGAGAAAGCTAAGTATCTCGTGCCCGGCCGCTGCATCGATCATGCGATCGATGTTAGGCAAAGCAAAAAAATCCTTGGGGCACGCCTTGTTCAAGTCTTTGTAGTTTATTTCCCTTTTTAGGCACTACTACTACGTTAGCCAACTAATCCAGGTACTTAACTTCCCGCATGGAACCTATTCTAAGGAGTTTGGATACCTCGTCTTTGATTAACGCATGCTTGACTTTGGATTGAGGCCTCCTTTTCTGTTTAACCAGGTGGATCAGATTCAAGCTTAGCTTATGAGTGGTTACTTTTGGTGGGATCCCTATCATATCTAGATGGGGCCAAGAAAACACAATTCATGTTAGCTATAAGGAATTTAATGAGTTTTTTCCTGAGCCCTGTTCCCAGGTATACCTTCCGATCGGGCAAATGTTCGATCAGTATGACTTGCTCTAGCTCCTCGACTGTCGATTTGGTGGCATTAGAATCATTAGGGGCGATGGACGACCTAATAACTTCGTAATTATCTTGCTCGCCTGCTTTTTTCTTCTCTGGTCCGGTCGGGGCCAGTGCATCGTTATGCGGTTGCATGATGCCTTCAGTTCATTGTTGAAAGAGATGGTCCCTTCCGGCATGTAATCTCGGGTTCACTTTTCTCTTGTGATAGACACCTTAATGCACTTTAGAATTGGCCCCAGAGGGACGTCGACTCCATCAATGATCATGTTGATGAAGTTTTGAGGTTCCTCTTGCTCGGTCTATTTGTTAGAGTCCCTATTCCTGAAGTGAATTTTGGCCCGATCACTCTGAAATTCCCGGAGGTGTCCGTTATTGAATAACCGGGCCACTTCTTCTCTTAGTTGTCGGCAGTCTTCGGTCCTGTGGCCGTGAGTGCTATGATACCTACACACCAGGTTGGGGTCTCTTTCGGTAGCATTGGACTACCATGGCCAAGGCCACTTGGTATCTTTGATGCGTCCGATTGCAGATACGGTGTCGACAGCGTCGACGCTGAAGTTGTATTCCGATAACCTCGGTGCCTCCCTGGCCCTGAGATGTCTGTTAAAATCATTTTCGCTCATGAGTCCCCAACTATTATGACCTTGATATCTTCTCTTTTCATTCCTCGCAGGGTTATGTTCGGATCTGTTTCCTCTTTGATCTCTGCTATACGGTTGATACCGATCTCTGGTTGGTCTCGATTCATGATCAACGACTCTTTGAGACCTGTCGTTAGTTTTGATGGGATACACAGACCCAGAGGGGGCCCCGAGCTGATCATGCTCAACTCTGATTTTTGTTTGGTACCTGTTATTAACGTCAGTCCAAGTTACCGCCAGGTACTCTATCAAGTTCTGTTTCAGCTGCTGCAAAGCCAAGGAGCTTTAGGGGTTGAGTCCTTGAGTGAATTCTTGAACGGCCCAATCGTCTGTAACTGGAGGCAGGTCCATTCGTTCCATTTGAAACCTCGATACGAATTCCCTGAACATTTCATTATCTCTTTGCGTCACTTTAAAGAGGTCTGATTTTCTGCTCTCGACCTTGATGGCCCCGGCATGAGCTTTTATGAAGACATCTGCAAGCATAGCAAATGAACCAATGGAATTAGGGAGTAGATTGTGATGGCATATCATAGCTCCTTTAGACAGGGTTTCTCCAAACTTTTTCAGTAGACTGACTCGATTTCGTCATCTTCTAAGTCATTTCCGGCACATGTGTAGGAGGTTATGTGTTCATTTGGATCCGTGGTCCCGTTATACTTTGGAATTTCGGGCATACGGAACTTCTTCGGGACTGGTTTCGGAGCTGCGCTCGGAGGGAATGACTTTTGGACAAATATTTTTAGAATCTAAGCCTTTCAATATCGGTGGTGCTCCTTGGGATTTGATCAACCCTGGATTTATAGGTCTCTATATTTTTTGTCGTTGGCTTCAATCTTCTTTTTCCCCGATTTCACCTGCTTTGTCAATTTCTCAAGCATCTTTATTATTTCGGGGTTGGTCCCATGTTCAACTTCACCCGGCCTATTTGTGGTTGGTTCGTTTCTTCGGGTGTTTGGGATGGTTCGGGCTAAACTCTGTTGGGGGCGCGACTTTGGTTCTGCAACTGCGCTATCGCCCCTGTTGAGCTTGTAACATTTCAAAAATCACCCATAAATTGATCCAATCGCCTTAGCCATCGTGCATACCTCGGGCTATCGATTGGGCTCCTCCGCGAATGCTGTTTCGGGGTCGGTAGGAAAGTTTGTGTCGATAGCCACATTGTGAGTTGGCATCAATAGGGACTGGAACTCCGTTGGGGTCAACAGGGGGAACCTCGTTGCTGGGCACTACATTGTTGTTCTCGCCATGGTGGCCAGACGCAACATCAACTTTCAAGTGAGTAGATTAAGAGTTTGACATTTTTAATTCGACCTAAAATCAAAATCTTAAAGAACAAGCATAAAATAGGGTGCGTTATGGAAATTTGTATCAAATTACCACTATTATCCCTAGCCCCACGGTGGATGCCAAACTGTTTACCCTTAATAGCAAATAACAATTGACTTTATACGAAGTTTTAAGGATATGTGAATTAATTTAGTACAAGTGATAAATGACGTTAGATTAAGCAAATGAAAGACGTAATAAATGGTCAAACTAATGATAAGATTGCCCCATCTCGGTTTATGGCTCAACGAGGAACCTGCATTCGGTTCCAAGCTTGCACTTATGAGGAACTTATGAACAAAAATAAGAACTTTGAATAATATTTAGAAACAGAGAGTATAGGAGTAAATTGCCGTGGTATGTGTGTTACAATGTATCCTATGAATAATAAGATTCCCTCTTTATATAGTAGGGGAGTTTTACCCTAAGTACAGTTCTAAGAAAGGTAAAAATCTTCCATTTCGGTAATCACTTATTTTCTGTCGATACAGGCCGAGATTCACGTCGTGATATCTGGTTGGATATGGGCATTGCGGACCTTTGTTAGTCGTGTGCAGTTGTTTGGTAATGCTCTCCGAAGTCTTGAGGCTTGAACCGGACCCGGAGGACGTGGTCCCGATGCTCGCGATGACAGGTGTTTTGCTCGAGCCCCGATATGAGGAGCTACTCGCTTTGACTTCAATTTCCTATGATCACGTTCCTGCTCCGTCTGCTTCACCAGGAAGCCTAAATGCTCATTGGACTCGATTTTACACATATATAGATATATTTTATGAATTGGAAAATTAATAAATAGTCTTGTGAGCCCTTTGTGAAAGCCGTGATTACCTTAATGAGTAACTGAAGTTTTGAACTTCTCACCAAATTTGTACCCATTAATTAACAGCTATTAGTCAGATTACTTGGAAAAGTGGTAAATAATTTGTTACAAATTACAATAAAGGAAAAAAACAAATTTTGGAAACTTTACAGCTTTAGTTTGTCGGCCCCAAAAACCTTATAACTCAAGAAACACGTAATCATATGTAAATAAGGAAAAGGAAAACTAACTCGTACTATTATATAAGTAAAGTAATATCAGTAAGTTAAAAAAAAAAAAAAAAAAAACCAAGTTATCAACTGACAATTGAGAGCAAGAGAAAAATTGATACATTGGCAGCAATTACCAATCCAATAATGTGGACGAGAGGCAAAACCATAGGAAGAGGTCGTTTCGGTATCGTCACTTTGGCAACGACAACAGACTTCTCCGTTGATATTCCATCGACAATCGCAGTAAAATCTGCCTTGTTTTCACGTTCAAAGTCGTTAAAAAAAGAGAGAGAATTATTATACGAGTTTCATGATTGCTATCATTGTTTACCCCTAAAAATAGATAACAATTGAATTTATACGCGGTTTTAAGAATATGTGAACTAATTCAATATAAGTGATTAATGCCATTAGATAAGCAAATTAAAAATAGAATAAACAGCAAACCAGTGATGATACCGAACCCGGGCTCAGTTAAAAGCTTAACAAGTAGCCTGCCTTCAGTTCAGAGCCAACGCTTATGAAGAACTTATGAACAAAGATAAGAACCTTGAATAACTTTTAGAAGCAGAGAAAAGAGATGCATATTACCTTGTATGCATGTTACAATGTGTGTATTGAATAATAAACCTCCCCTTTATATAGCAGAGGAGTTACACCCTAAGTACAATTCTAAGAAAGGAAAAAATCTTCCTTTTCGCTAATCACTGATCAACTGTTGATACGGACTGAGATTTACACCATGATATCTGTTCGGGCACACATATTACAGCCCTTTGTTAATCATCTGCGAACGTTTGGCAATGTTTTCCGAGGTCTCGTTATTCGAATCCGGTCGGGGGGCATGGTCTTGATGGCTCCGGGGGCAGGTGCTTTGTTCGGGCCTTTATACGGGAGGTTCCCAGCTTTGATTTTGATTCCTTGTAGTTATGTCCTCGCTACGTTTCCCCCACCGGGAAACTGAAGTGCTCCTTAGCCTCGGTTTTATCTGTATACAGATAGTCCCCTTATTTCCTATAGAGTAGGTTTGCCGAAGCGATGAGAAACGATAGATGTTCTCTGGTTCCTTCCTCCGTATGTTACGGTCGAAACAAAAAAGTCAAAACGTCTCATCAGTCGCGTCGTTCTGTCTTCGAAAACCTGTCAACCATTGGCTGGTTACCTCCGAATGTGAAGCGACGCGATCCTCCCCTATAAAAGCTTCCATCCCCTGTTCCGTTCATACTTTCCGAACAAGCTTCTACCTCCGAATTCCTTAGCTATTATCAACATTCTTCAGACCTTCATATTTTCATCCTTGATCTTCAATTTCTCATAGTTGTTTTTAGGTTTTTATCTAGATTTTCTTCAAATTTTCATACTCTGTTCTTCATCCTTCAAACTCGTTATTTCAAACCTTCATATTCTTTCTTTGAATTTTCAAACTTCTCCAGATAACAATGGTTAAAACATCCAATATGTTCTTCAACAAGTTGCCTCTTCGCCTTCCCAATCGGCCACCATTACTGAGGCGATTGCTCCTGAAGTAGTTTCCCTCAAAACGGTAGCTCCCGAAGTGGCTACCACCAAACCGGCTCCCAACCCCCTTTGCAAATGTTTGTTCCCGGGGGTGCTCAATTGCGAACGACTTCAAGGTTGAGAAACCCTCGTCCAAGCAGGACTAGAGGTGAAGGAGCATCAAGGTACATATGCTCCGTGACTGAAGACGTACTTCCCATGGTCCGAGAGGACTGTAATTGGGAAGATAAGGACGTGGTAGTCTCGGGGCCCCGGGACGCTATGACTACTCACATGGAGGGGCACTTAAGTGTTTACACTTACCCCTTCACGCTGGGCCCGGTGGACCCAGTTGTTTTAAAATTTTGTGAGAGATACGAGGTGTGCTTGAGGAAAATCCACCCATCTCTATAGAGGATCGTGATCCTCCTTTGTTACTTTGTGAATAAGACCGAGTCTCATCGGTTCACCATCGATCATTTACTCCGTTTATACAGTCCCCAAATCTTTCGAGGCGAACTAATCAAGCTTACTCGCCGAGCTCCATGGTGAATCCAAAGAAAAGAGTGGCTCGTGATCCCAAGAAGAGCTCTAGCTCTTGTGTCACGACCCAATTTCGTACTAGGTTGAGACTGCACCTAACGCCACCGTTAGGCAAGCCCAGAAGCGAAACTACTATTTGTTTATCCCATTTAAACATATTTTTATATACACTAAATTTTATACAACTGTGATAAATCCTTCTAAACCAAAATATCAACATAATAAGTATATACTCTGCGGTGATAGAAATGATAGGTACAACAGTACATAAGTGCTACCCATCCCCAAAATCCGGCATCACAAGTATATGAGCAATTTAGAGAATCTACAAAACTACTAAAAACTATTGTCTGAAAGCAATAGATAGGAATAGTAAATAATATGGAAGGAGACTCTGGAGCAGCGGATCATAGCAAGGTAAGTAGCTCACCCTAAGTCTCTATAGATGATCGATTACGCGCCCGTGTGACTACTGGCGGAACTTGTCTCAGTACATGCACATCAGTGCAGAAGTGTAGCGTGAGTACGGAGAATAATGCGTACCCAGTAAGTATCTAGTCTAACCTCGAAGAAGTAGTGATGAGGGGTCGACTTGACACTTATTAGAGGTCAATAATAATAATGAAAGTGCATAAAGTAGACATGGTGAACATACAACAGGTATCAATGAGACTAATACAAGCAACTACAATAAATACAACAGGAGTCCGTAACACATCACCAACATCTCATAACTGGCGTGAAGACCCTAACTCAATTATATCCTAATTGGAACCCATTTCGATTATTAAGCACGAAGTTGCGGAGGCGAACGACCCGATCCCATAAGAATAGTGGTACTCAGTACTGCCGAGGCAAACAACCCGATCACAAAAGAATAGTGTTGTCATCATACTGCTGAGGCGAATGGCCCGATTCCATAAGAGTGGTGTTACCATACTGCCGAGGCGAATGTTCCGATCCCATAGGAGTGGTGTTACCATACTGCCGAGGCGAACGACCCGATCACATTAGAGTAGAGAAGTTTACCTCGCTCGCGGAAGTACTTGCGAGATGAGAAGATATGGACATTTCATAGTTATTAAGTATTCCTCAATTTTCCAAAATAAGAAGGCTAAGTCGATAATTGAAACTTTCAAATCCCTAGTCTCAGCTCTATTCAAGACCGTCAATACACAAGATAAACACAATGGTACAATTAAAAGCATGATATGGGTCTAAGTCTATACGGACATATCATGGAATATAGCTACGTACGGACTCTCGTCACCTCGTGCGTATGTAGCTCCTCACACAAGTAATACATAACAAGATACACCTAAAGAGATGAGTTTCCTCTTACAAGGTTAGTCAAGTGACTTACCTCGTTCTGAAGCTCACTTCCGGTCCATTAATCCATTCTAAAAGCCCCAAGTAGATGTCGAACAATCCGAAACTAGTAAAATATTATATAATTTAATCAATATATACTCAAAAGTTCATAATTTAGCTATTAGATTAATTAGCCAACCCAAATTGGAAGATTCTTAAAATTCGCTCCCAAGCCCACATGCCCGGATTCTGGAAATTTTTGAAGATAAATATCACCCATAGCCTCACGAACTAAAATATAAATTTTTTTTCTTAATTCCATAACCAATTTTGTGGTTAAATCTTATTTTTACCAAAACTTACGTTTTTCACAAATTTCCCAAGTTTTCATAATTTTTCCATGTTTGATCTACCTAAAATCCGCATAATTAACTTGAAAATGGGTGGGAGTTACTTACCTTAGAATGTTGATGAGAATCCCCCTCTAAAGTTCTCTCAAAATCTCACAATACTAAATGAAAATGTGAGGAAAAAGGTCTAAGTCCCGTAATAAAAGCCCTTGCACCAGTCACAGATGTCGCAAATGCGACATCTGGTTCACAAATGCGATGGTTGCAAATGCAAAAAAAGCATCACAATTGCGAAGTATGATCATTTCTGTCCAGGTTGCATTTGCGACCAAAAGCTTCGCAAATGCGAAGTGGTGCTGATCGCAAAAGCAAAAGAAAGGCTTGCAAATGCGAGTCCTGCCTCGCCTAGGCTTCATCGTAATTGTGAAGCCCACCTCACAAATTCGAGGTTCGAAAATGCGAACAAAACCTTGCATTTGCGATACCTGAGGCACCAGCAAAACAACCAGAAAAACTGAAGTCCTTCCACCCCTCCGAACGCATCTGAAACTCACCCGAGCCCTCAGGGTTCCACACCAAGCGTCCACAGAAGTCTGAAAATATCGTACGAACCTAATCACGCGACCAAAACACCATAAAACATCTAGAATTACGAAGCGGACACCAAAATGCATGAATCAAATCATGAAACTCAAAAACTTCTAAAAACACTTCCGAGCGTCCGATTCCTATCAAATCAACTCAGCATGACTCCAAATTTTGTGTGCAAGTCTTAAATCAC
The DNA here is from genome assembly GCA_002018475.1 of Nicotiana obtusifolia. Taxonomy (NCBI): domain Eukaryota; kingdom Viridiplantae; phylum Streptophyta; class Magnoliopsida; order Solanales; family Solanaceae; genus Nicotiana; species Nicotiana obtusifolia. Next base: position 13,385 of record MCJB01048541.1, read on the forward strand.
CATATGGAACTACTCCCAGGATCAGAATCCCAAAAGTGACCTCGATAATACTAAAGTCTACTCCAATCCAAATTTAGAGAACTTGGAAAACCTTCAATATGCCTTTCAATATTAAGCGCCGAAACGCTCCTAGGTCATCCGAAACCCGATTCGAACACACGCCCAAGTCCAAAATCACCATACGAACATTGGGACCATCAAATTCCATTTTCAAGGTAGTCTACTCAAAACGTTGACTCAAGTCAACCATAACCATCATAGGCTACTGTGAAAGAACTAAGTGTTCGATTTAAATCCGAATCCTTCCAAACCCAAACTAACCATCTCCGTAAGTAATAAAATAGTAAAAGCACATACGGGGAGTCTTAATTAGGGTAATGGCAATCTAGAAAAAAAAACAACTGGTCGAATCTTTACATCTTGGGTGTCGGACTCAGATTCGCTTCTTTGGCTCAAGGATGAGTCCGAAGAAGATGACATTTTTATTGCTCATGGATAGACCCGTCCCGTGGAGCAGGCATCAGCTGAGGGGTAGATTCGTAAGGCCGACCTCCCTCAGACTTGGGAAACTGGTATGGAGATGGGGGCCGAGACCCCCATGCCGCTCCACTCCGAAGGAAGCACCCGGTATAATAGAAATTTTGGGGACGCCCTCCTACACCAAGTCCATGATTGAAAAGGCCTAAGCAGGAAAGGAGAAGTCCAACGAACGGATCCATGGCGCGGACGATCCCCTTTACTCTTTCTTTGATAGTGTGGACTCGTCCACTTTGGAATATTTTTCCAGGCTGGGTGACCTGGAAATCCCGAAGAAGGATACATCTTCGAAAGCTGGTGGGCTGAGTTTGGGCCCAATATTGATTAACCAATTTCCCGCTCCGAGTGTGGACCCCGATCGCAAGAGATTAGTCATTATTACTATCCCGGTGGATGACCGAGTTCTATTTGCCCCCGTGGGCGTAGCCAGCTACCTCCGATGCCTGGTGCATGAGGAGGACCAGGCAAAAATGAACGAGGTGAATGTGCCATGCCTTTTCAATTAGGCGCAGCAAGCGCTGAAGCGGGTAAGGCATCATTATGTCTTCTTAGATTTTACTTAGGTTTTGCTATCTCTCACGTCTTTCATTATTTCGCAAGCCTCGGTACTTCATCATGAGAGCTTCCCCCGACACTGGGTCAGGTCAATCAGCTCGAGCTCGAGCTCGAGCTCAAGGAGTAGGCTCAAAAAAGGGATATGCACAAGCTTCTCATCAAGCAACAGGACGGGGCCATTAAGGACCTTTAGACTGAGCTAGATAGGGTTCAGAAAGAGGCTTCGACCTGGAGGCGGGAACCTGCCGACCTGGTCGAAAAGGTAAAGGTCTTTAAAGTTAGAAACGAGGAACTAGTCATGGCAACTAACGACTGAACCTCGCAGGTCCAGGAGAAGATCGACCTGATCACCCAACTCCAAGTTGAAATGAACGAGGTCCAAACCTCGGCTGACGGTTGGAAAAGCAAAGTGGACCGGCTAGCTTCAGAGAAGGAAACAGCCCAAGCACAGCTGGCAGCGGTAGAGGTTCAACTTCAGGTGGCAAAGGAGAAAGCCGACAAGCGATCCCAGCTGAACGACGAACTCTGAGCACAACTGAGCTCGACTCTAGCAGAAGAGGACACTATCGTTAAAGAATATGAAGCAACAAGGTCCAAGTTGGACACAACCTCCACCGATGTCGAAGAGATGGTTGCCCAGTACAAGGCCGACGCTGAAGCAGCCGAGGCCCGCCGGAAAACTAATGGCGAATATATGAGGCGGCTGTCTCGGAGGGAGACCTTCGAAGAGATCCATGCCTGAGGCTCCGACTTGTCGGCCGAGATCAACGAGGCAAGGAAGCTTGTGGTCGAGGCAAAGAAACTTTCTGATCCCGAGGGTACAGAAGACTTCGAGGGTTATGAGGAATTCGAAGGATCCGACGGTTCTGGCGCCAAATCGGGCCCGACGAAGATCAGGCATGAATGCCTTAGAATATTTTTGTTTTGTTTTTGTATTGTGTATATTTTTTGTTTATTTTGAGGTCGTTTTTGTTCGAATTTTGTTAAGACATTCTGAAATATATAAAATTTCCCTTTTTGGCAGTTTCAAGTCTTCACCTTTTTAGCATATTTCTGTTGTTGCAAATATTTCTACTGCCTTTGCATAGAATCAAATGTAGTAATAAGTTGTTTGCTTTTCGAAGGTTCGAACAGTCCCTGACTTTGATGCAACTTTATTTGCTTGAGGCTTTGAAAACTCAGAGTGACCGGAAGTTTCCCAATATACGTAAGTGATTTTAGACAATGCTTTTGCTGAGGGTAACCTTTTAGCATATTTTGAATTTTTACGGAGGCCTTATGCTTTGATTACGAGCTTCGGACGTGTCCAAATCATTTTTTAGGATGGTTGTAGCCTTTTGTGTTTAGGCACTACCCAATAGGTTTTGTGCCCCCAAGATTTGATTGCTCGAGTTGCCCGAATTTATTTCGGACAACAATCCCCGAGTAAGGGTAGCCCTTGGGCTCGATAGTCCCCGAATAGAGGTAGCCCTTGGGCTCGATAGTCCCCGAATAGGGATAGCCCTTGGCTCTACGTTCGAAGAGGCAAAAATACGTAATAGCAAGGTGGAAACTTTCTTTTATTTCTATGTGTAAAGTACATGATCAAAAACGTGTAAAAGCTTGCATTATGGCTAAGGTGGCCTATGGGGGCACGGTTCATTTGATCGCTAGGCCCTTACAATAAATCCTAACCACCGAGCCTAAGTTGTTCAAGTACAAAGTTTCCTTCTTTCCTTGCTAAGAAACCTTAACGCGAGGATGATGGCCCCCAATATTCGAGGTCGATCTTGAGAGGGCTCGGATACTGTTGATGCGACCATTGGCTCCGATTTAAAAACGTTCTTAAAATCTAGGTAGCACGATTTACTGTTTCCTCGTTAAAAATCTTGCTGGAAAACCAATTTGGGACAAAACTGGTTCAAGGAAAAAAGAGTGCAACGCGCGCTTTTAGTCCTAATAGTCACATTCTCCTTTAGAGGTTGCCTGTAAGTGTTAGCCTGATTCATAACATTATCAAAAAGTAAATGAAATCGTACCTTAGCAATAGTATCGCTTTAAGTGCGTTACGTTCCAGTTGTTCGGTAGTTGTATAGCGTTTCGTGCTTTGAGTTTGTACGAGTGCTTGCCGTTAATTCCGATGACTCGATATGGTCCATCCCAATTCAGTCCCAACTTTCCCTCGTTCGGGTTTTGGATATGCAGTGTTACTTTTCTTAACACCAAGTTCCCTATCTTGAAGTGTCAGAGGATGGCTCTTCGGATGTAATATCTTTCTATCCGCTAAATCTGGGCGGCCAACGGGACTAGGGCGGCCTCTCATCTTTCATCCAATAGTTCCAGGCTCGTACCTATGGCCTCACCATTTGATTCTTCGGTCGCATATTTGAACCTGAGTCTCGATTCTCCCACTTCGACCGGTATTAATGCTTCAGCACCATATAGCAATGAAAAAAGGGTGGCCCCGGTAGTAGATTTTGAAGTTGTACAGTACACCCACAGGACTTCAGGCAGAATTTCCTTCCACTTCCCTTTGGCATCGGTTAACCTCTTTTTAAAGTTTTGGAGTATGGTCTTATTTGTAGATTCCGCTTGTCCGTTCCCACTAGGGTGATGGGGTGTGGAGAGTATCTTTTTAATCTTGTGGTCTTCAAAGAACTTGTTTACCTTGCTGTCGATGAATTGCTTCCCATTATCACACACGATCTAGGCCGGTATCCCGAACCAGCATATTGTGTGGTCCCAAATAAAGTCAATGACTTCTTTTTCCCGGACCATATCGAACGCTTGAGCTTAGACCCATTTAGAGAAATAATCAGTCATAAACAATATGAATTCAGCCTTACCAGGTGCCACGACAGGGGACAGACGATGTTCATTCCCCATTTCATGAACGGCCACGGGGACAAGACCCAATGGAGTAGCTCTTCGGGTTGACAGATCATCGGTGCGTGTCTCTGAAAGCTGTCGCATCTTCGTAGAAAGTTATTTGCATCTTTCTCCATGTCGCTCCAGTAATAGCCGGCCTTGATTATCTTCTAAACCAAAGAATCTACCCCCGAATGGTTTCCGCAGGTGCCTTCGTGAACTTCTCACAATTCATATTGGATATGAAAATTTTAGTTTGAATTTTTGATTTTCGAAATGAAAAATGACAATCTAAATAAGCTAGGATTGGATCGGATTTTTTAAGTTTGATTTCGGATTGAAAAAATGACAATCCAAATAAGCTCAAATTGGATTGGATTTAAGTTTAATTTCGGATTAGTCGTTTGGATATTTTGGATTTTAGATTTTAAGTCTATAACTTGAGAGTCTTACAAAAATAAAAATTCAAATGAAGTCCTCATGTTAAATTGCTTAGCAAGTTTCTCATTCTAACTTCAGTCATCTAAATAAAGCATTCACGTAATGAAATCATCATCAAGTATAATAAAGCCGATAACAAGTAGTACTTCCTCCGTTCCAATTTATGTGAATATGTTTGACTGGCACGGAGTTTAAGAAAAATAATGATTTTTGGAATTTGTGATCCAAAACAAGTCAAAAGGGGGCCCATAGTATTTTTGTGGTTATAAAAGCTTCTCATTGAGGGTAAAATTGAAAGTTTAAGCTAAATTGATTCCAAAATTAAAAAGGGGTCATTCTTTTTTGAACGGACCAAAAAGGAAATAGGTTCACATAAATAAACTAGAATGAAGGGAGTAATAGTAAGACCATATTGTCCTAATAAAAAGTATTATAATAGTAATTTAGTAATTAGTATTGAATATATGAGATAATATCTAATGAGTGGGGATGGTCGACTTATTATATTGCATATGGATAATGGACTAAATATAAAGTATATCCAAAAATATGAAATACCAAATCCAACATTCAGTTTGAAATTCAAAAATTCTTAAAATTAAATTCGTATAATCCGAAGATTTAAACCAAAAATCCAAAAAAATCGAATTTTAGTTTGGATTTTAGGTTTGCCCGAACTATTCTCACCCCTAAAAGGCAGAATTAAATTACTCGTCAGGTCCATCGATTTGAGCTGTGTGAAAATCATGTTACCCCTCCAACTTTGTGTGAAAAAACAAATTCCTTCTCAATTTTTAAGCTACAAAACAGTTTCTCCCTCCTATTCTAAGGTATTTATTGAATTTGCTAACAGTAAGTGCATTCTCTTTTCTTGCAGATGTATATATATATGTTGTATTCTTCTTTCTTAGCCCTAAGTATGAGTGTTCTAAAGATAATATTTCTCAACTATTGATCGGCGTGACAATCATGTCTGCTTGACAAAATCTTTGGCGCCACCAATCGACATTCCAAGCCTCTAATGCCTCAATGTCCTTTTATTCTTCGTTTCGGACTAACAAGTATATACTGCTTGCGTGCTTAATGGAATTTGATGAGTTGAGTAGTTTTTAGGATGTACATGGATCCCAGGGCAGGTGCTTTATTCGGGCCTTGATACGGGAGGTTCCCAGTTTTGCTTTTGATTCCTTGTAGTTATGTTCTCGCTTCGTTTCCCCGTCAGGAAATCATATTGGGTATAATACTGGGTATGTTGTTGTTGTTGATTATGTAAATGGACACTTATTTTTGACTAAAATAAAAAGGTAAAATGATCATTTATTATCGATCGGAAGGAGTAAATCATCTCGTGAGCCCTTTGTGAAAGCCGGTGATTACCTTAATGAGTAACTAGAGTTTTGATGCTGGAAAGCTTCCTTAATTAAAAGCAATCAGTGCAAACAATTTGTAACAAATTACAATATTAATATAGGAAAAAGAGAAAAGAAACAAATTTTGGAAACTTTACAACTTAAAAACCGTGTAACTCAAGAAACACGTAATCATATGTTGATAGGGAGAAGGAAAATTGAGTAACTTACTCTTATATAAGTAAAGCAACATCAGAGCGTTACCAAAACAAAAACAAAAACCAGGTTATCAACTTACTATTGAGAGCAAGAGAAAAATTGATTCAATGACGGCGATTAGCGATCCAATAATATGGACTAGAGGCAAAACCATAGGAAGAGGCAGTTTCGGTATCGTCACTTCAGCAACGACAACAAAGTCATCCGTTGATATTCCGTCGACAATCGCAGTAAAATCTGCCTTGTTTTCGCGTTCAAAGTCGCTACAGAAAGAGAGAGAATTGCTACACGAGTTTCAAGATTGTGATCATGTCATTCGATGTTTCGGAGCTGATGTTACTGAAGAAGATGGGAAGATATTGTACAACATGTTGCTCGAGTACGCGTCTGGTGGAAGTTTAGCTGATCTGATTGGACAAAATTCAAGGCAAGGGTTGCGAGATTTTGAGGTAAAACAGCACGCGAAATCGCTTCTCTTAGGGCTTAGTCATATTCATGGAAGAGGTTTCGTTCACCTTGACATCAAACCAGAAAATATTCTTCTTGTGGGTACGGAAAAAGTTGCCAAGATTGCTGATTTCGGGTTCGCGAAGAAGGTTGGGTTAAAGAGTCAGAAAAGAAAGCACGGACTCAAAGGAACACCTATGTACATGGCGCCAGAATCAATTCTTGATAACGAGTACGGACCTGAAGCCGATATTTGGGCATTCGGGTGCACTGTCTTTGAGATGGTTACAGGGAAGGCAGTGTGGGATTGCAGTGAAGCTGACGACGTTGTTTATCTGTTGTGCAAAATTGGAATGGGATCACCGGATTTGCAGAATGCAAGATTGTCGAAAGAGGCTGAAGATTTTCTGAAAAAGTGTCTTGCTAAGGAGCCGAGATCGCGGTGGACTGCTGATATGCTATTAAAGCATCCATTTCTTTCATATGATGATAATGTTGTTGTTCGTGCGCAGACAAGGAAAAAGGAACTCAACCCGTTTTTGTTTATTCGGCATCTGTGCCGGTGAAAGTGATCCTTTGATTGACGATTTCTGCAGCAGTGCTGGAGATGGATAAGCTAAAACCAATGAAGTTGTTTAATTGCAGATCCAACAAAAGAAGAAAGCTACTAGAAGGATGCTGATTATCAGTTTTGATTAGAATTATACTAATGTAAAGAACTACGTTTGGGCTTGATCCCCATAGGAGCTTAGCTCGGGGTACGTAGGCAACCTATGAGAAAACGTGAGATCAGGTGCAGCCCCTTGTATTAAACAAAAACAATTTTGTGTTTATATTTTCTTAATTAGTATTGAACAATCTGTACAAAATGGCAGCTTTTGCATGTAATTTTTTGCTAACAGTGAATACATTCTCTTTTCAACATATCTTGCAGATTTATATGTTGTATTTTTTCTTATAGAATCAATTTGTTCACTAGAAAGAGAGGGTCTTTTACAAGTAGAATTTGCTAATAGTAACTACATTCTGTTTTATGTTATATTCTTTTAAGTTAAACTGTCATGGAACCAGAATATACTAAGTCAGAGTAGCAAAAGAATAAAATGAAAGAGCCTCTTTTGTATGTAATTAAGCCCAATGTTTTATATGAAATATGAAAATTCTTCCTTCAAGCGACAAAAGATTAGGTTTTGCCAAGTTAATTTAGGATTTGGTTCCTAAAAACTTGTTGTTACTAAGGAAGTAAAAGGAGGCCTAATTACTAAATAGCTATCCAAAGCAATTGACATGATTTACAAAGCAAAGATCATTCTCTAATATAGGCTAGGTGGTAACATATTTGTCATATGCATAAGCACAATGGCTCAAACCTAGATATAGTGGCATTTCCTCTAGCAATAGGATCCTGAAGCCAAAATTTATATCTAGCACTTTTTAAACAAAATTCTTCTCCCATCACACCAGTTATTACAAACTACAGTTGCTGCCGAAGTTAACCTAGGTATAGTGGCATTTCCTCTAGCAATTTATATCTAGCACTTTCTACACACATTTTAATCCCATCGTGGTAGAGTTGATGATGGGTAGCGAGCACAGTTGATCATTAAAAAAAAATAAAAAGGACAGTTCGATGCACAAAGCATTCCACGTTCACAGCTGATGAAATCTTAACAGGCCTGTTTAAATGGGTGAGAGTATAAAATATAATGTTATGAATACTCAAAAGAACCAACAACCCTAAAGTGGCAGCAAGATGTTAGGAATTTTTGGAAGTAAACATTTCTAATGACAAAAAAGTATAGAAAAATATCACAATCCTGCACGGATAAGTATCCCTTTTCAAGCCGCAAAGGCAGTAGGGGTGGGTGTTCACAGTTTATATTGGATATGAAAATTTAGTTTGAATTTTATATTTTCGGATTGAAAAATAACAATCTAAATAAGTTCAGATTGGATCGGATTTTTTAAGTTTGATTTCGGATTGAAAAAATGATAATCCAAATAAGCTCAAATTGGATCGGATTTAAGTTTGATTTCGGATTAATCGTTTGGATATTTTGGATTTTAGATTTTAAGTCTATAACTTGAGAGTCTTACAAAAATTCAAATTCAAATGAAGTCCTCATGTTAAATTGCTTAGCAAGTTTCTCATTCTAACTTCAATCATCTAAATAAAGTATTCACGTAATGAAATCATCATCAAGTATAATAAAGCCGATCATAAGTAGTATTCCCTCCGTTCCATATTTATGTGAATATGTTTGAGTGGCACGGAGTTTAAGAAAAATAATGACTTTTGGAATTTGTGGTTCTAAACAAGTCAAAAAGGGGCCTAGAGTATTTGTGTGGCTATGAAGCTTCTCACTGAGGGTAAAATTGAAAGTTTAAGCTAAATTGATTTCAAAATTAGAAAGGGGTCATTCTTTTTTGAACGGACCAAAAAGGAAATAGGTTCACATAAACTGCAACGAAGGGAGTAATAGTAAGGCCATATTGTCCTAATAAAAAGTATTATAATAGTAATTTAGTAATTAGTATTGAATACATGAGATAACATCTAATGGGTGGGGATGGTGGACTTATTATATTGCATATGGATAATGGACTAAATATAAAGTATATCCAAAAATCCAAAATATCAAATCCAACATCCAATCTGAAATTCAAAAATTTTAAAAATTAATTCCGTAATCCGAAGATTTAAACCAAAAATCCAAAAAAATCGAATTTTGGTTTAGATTCTAAGTTTGCCCAAACTATTCTCACCCCTGAAAGGCAGAATCAAATTACTCGTCAGGTCCATCGATTTGAGCCGTGTGAAAATCATGTTACCCCTCCAACTTTGTGTGAAAAAACAAATTCCTTCTCTATGTTTAAGCTATAAACAAGTTTTCCCTCCTATTCTAAGGTATTTATTGAATTTGCTAATAGTAAGTACATTCTCTTTTCAACATATCTTGCAGATGTATATATATGTTGTATTCTTCTTTTTTAGCCCTAAAGTATGAGTGTTCTGAAGATAATATTTTTCAACTATCGATCGGCGTGACAATCATACCTGCTTGACAAAGTCTTTGGTGCCACCAATCGACATTCCAAGCCTCTAATGCCTCAAATGTCCTTTTATTCTTCGTTTCGGACTAACAAGTATATACTGCTTTCGTGCTTAATGAAATTTGATGATTTGAATAGTTGTACATTTTTCTTAAACTTCGTCAAGCCTATCCGCTTATTTGTTCCAACCCATAATTGCTAGTTTCAAGATCGCGCTTTTAGTACATGTGTGGTGAGATGTTCCAAGCCCGGTATCTACTGATTTTGCCATTCCTATGATTCAAAAAATTCACCAGCTATAGGGATATCAAGTAAGGGGCTACTCATGCCTAATGAACATTCAATTTTTTTTTCGGGGGAAGAGAAGAGCTCTAGGTCAAGCCTCTTATTCTATGTATTCACGAAACGTCGTAGGAAACTAATTTCAATCGCTTTCCTCTTTATTGATTATGAATTCAAACTCATAATATTTTAATTCAAATTGTATTCTATTAAACCACATGTTGTTTTTGCAATAATTAATTCTTCTCCACGATATCCTTTTTTTTTTTGGTTGCTACATTGCTAGGTTTATCTATGTCCTGACAAATGGTTGGTTAATACCTTCCTAAATCTCTAGGATTGTGGCAACATAATGTTGGTGATGCGATAAAAAAGAGGAATCAGAAGCTTGTGTATCTAAATTGAGAAATTCTTTTTAAAGCACAAAAATAGTAAAAGCTTTAAAATTGCATAAAAGATTTAGGATCTCCTACAAGAACTCTGTCCTCTTATTTAATTTATTTTTTTATAAAATATAGAGTAGCCATGGAAAGGTTTAATCATTCAACAAAACAGAAGAAAAAGAAATTTTTTAGTTAAATCTCCTTTTCTCTCTTCATTTTCAAGATTCATTTCCAAAACCCATTTCATAGAAAAACATCATTAAAACCTTGGTTTAATCATTTCAAGAAAACAGAACTAAAATTCTTAGTTAATCCTTGTTTGGAAATCTCTCTCTCTCTCTCTCTCCATTTTCAAGATTCCTTTCCAAAACCTCAAAAACATCATTAAAACATTGCACCATTCTCTAAATTACCAAAGGAAACTCAGCTTAATTTGAAAGAGTTGATATTCAGAACTAAAATCCCTTCCATTGCATCCAAGAAATATAAGGTACATTTTCTCTTTAACATGCATCCTGCAATAAAATTATTTTCAAACGCGATCAACGAGACTTTCTTAGCTTGTCAATTTTTCTCTCCTTCACCAGATATATTAATCGCTAAACAATATCTTTTGATCAATGTGCCTGAATAAGGTTGACTAAAGTTCATTCAATAATCTTTGAAGTTTGTGTAGAATCATTACTAGAAATAATGTATCTTAGTTACCTCCCTCTAATATGAGGAATCCTTAAAACATCAGATATAGAATCACATATCTACATCGTTATATTCTTGAATAAATATTAGCAATTATGTACAATTCTTGTTGTCCGAAGGGAAGCTTTGGTATTATTGGTAAAATTGTTGTCATGTGACCAGGAGGTCACGAGTTCAAGTCGTGGAAACAACCTCTTGTAGAAATACAGGATAAGGTTGCATATAATAGACCCTTGTGATCTGGCCCTTCCCCGAACCCGAACCCCACGCATATATAATTTTAACCTAGTGCATCGGATTCTTGTTGTCCATTGGAAATCGACGAATTTTTTTCTATATTTTTTGTCTAAAGATGAGTTGGGTCTTTTTTTCTCCTTATCTTTTTTTTAACATTTTGATATTTCAGGAGGAAAACAGGAAAAGAAAAAACAAAAGAAAAGGAACACAATGAAAGGAGCTATAGCTACTATCACCTCAACAATAATGATCATGGCAATGTTGTTGTTCATGATCAATGTCTCAAATGTTGCAGCAGGATTTCCAGACATAAAAACTGTTACGGTAACAAACAACCACACAAATTACCTAAGCATCCGATGTTTCTCCTTCGACGACAACGGCAACGTGAAGCATTTGAATAAAATGGGCAGTTTCAACATCAGTGTCAAAATCAAGAATTTTTTTCCTTCTTCTACCATGTACAATTGCTCCACAAACATGGGAACTTTCGTCGCCTTTCGATCCGATTACGAATGCATTAGTCATTCAACACCTTGTGAATGGAGGTTTGATGAAAGGTTCACATATCTCTATAATCCAAAGGATGAAGAGTGGGTTGCTCATGAATATAATCCCAATTATGAGTCTCTTAAAAGAGGAGGAGTCATCAAAGGATATTATGTTAACTAAATGAAACGAAGTATATAGTCAGTGAAAGATTTAAATAGTCGACTCCAACTTGCTGGGGCATCAGAAAGCTTCGGATAATTAATGTTAGTACGTACCAAAGAATTGATCATGACTTAAAGATGTGCCTAGAGAATGTCTTACAGGGTTAGATAAGTAGAACATTCAGTGTAAGATTATTTTAGACAAGTGGAAGAAACTGAGGTCCCTTTTGCGGTAAATTTTGTGATAGAAATTTAACTTGAAACGTTATAAAGCTTCGTAAACAGCTTTGCTTCCTCCTCGTTTATTAATGGGTGACTTGGTAAGCAAGCTATGTTCAGTAGAGATATCATGTTAAGTATGGTAATAGTTGTATCTAAACATGTACTTGTCAAGTTACAAATTATTGAATTTAAGTTATGTGCATTATTAAGTGTACTTGTCAACAAAATCTTATAGTAGTTTTCAGGTATAAAAAAAAAGAACTAAAGATAATACTCATGTACTAGATGAGAATGATTTTGCACTATTTTATTTTGTTTTCGTTTACTCAATTAGTACTTAAATATTCTTGCTAATGCATGTATAACGTGAATCATTCATTAGAATTAACAAATAACTTTCAAAACAGAGTGTTTTTAGGGATAATACATAATTACTCCATTGGCGTTTCTTCACTTTATCAGTTGCATCATCATATTTTGCGGAGGTCCTATTACCCCTTATATTTGTTAGAAGTATAATAAGTACAACCTTTTCAGGCTAATCCCAGTTTCAAAAGAAAAAGTGCAAATCACGCACCAATCCTTACTTGCCATGTGTATGATTTTTTTGTCAATTTGTTTTTTTATTTGTTTTTTTGGTCTTATTTCATTCTTTTTCTCTTACATTTCCTTTCTCTTTATCTCTCTTTCTTTTTATTCACCATTTTCTCCCACTAATAAACGATGGAGATGACTTAGCAAAAAGATGGCATCACCGGAATCATCATTTTTCTTTAATGAGAAACATTGTAAGGAAAAGGAGGG
>MCJB01048541.1:26133-126240 GCA_002018475.1 Nicotiana obtusifolia
GGGGGGGGGGGGGGGGGGGGGAAGGAAGGAAAGAAGAAAAAAAAAGAAAAAAAAAAGAAAGAAAGAAAGAAAACCTACAAAACAAGATTTGCTTCCCACTATCATCAACTTTTCCAGCGAGTAATATGTCAAAGAAAGACAAATGTAAAAATGAAAAAGAAAGAATAAAAGACATTAATAAATAAAGGATAGAAAAGAAATAAAAGATTAAAAAAAATGGCAGAAGCAAGCTATGGTGTAAAAATGACGGATGTAGTAATAAGGGGAAAGTAAACAAGAAAGAGAATAGAAGAAAAGAAAAAGAAGAAAGAGAAAAAAATGAAGAAAATGATTTTTTAGAGCTTCCACGCAAGGTTTATCAGGTGCAAATCAAAGCAAGTGTCACGTCAGCTTAAAAGGTGGTACTTATTAGATTTTTAACAAATTCAGGGTGGTAATAGGACTCCCGCAAAGTATGAGAATGCAACTGGTAAAATGGTAAAATTCCAATAAAGTAATTATGTATTATATCATATTTTTAACATCAAATATCTCCCACCCATATATATTGGCTGAGCCAAAAATTCTAATAGAAGTGGTTTAAAAAAATATACTGTAATGTCAAATTTGAGATTCTAAGTTGTAATCGAACACAATTTTTGGGCTACTTTTACAATGCAAACTTCACTTATGTAAAATGGATTTAACAATCTATAAATATTCAAAAATTACATTTTCCCTATTTAATTTGCACAATGTAATTACGACGGGGACTCAACTGAGCCCCCTTCACTACACTTAGCTCCGTCACTGCTCACGCTGTCACCTAGGAAATATTTACTTGGCACTCCTTAGCACATTTCTTGCAACTTTTCGTGCTTGATGGCTTCTCATGGCTAGGTCAGAGTTCGGTGGGCGGAAGGGGTTCATCCCCTTTTGTCCGAAAATTACATTGTGTAGATAAAGTCAAATTTCTTTTTTGATGTACATATATTAGTTTAGTATTGGGGTTCATGAAGCAGAAGTAGACGTGAAGCTGGATACACAAGTCATCCCAAGGAGAGATAGTTTCAAATATATTGGGTCTGTGATACAGGGTAACGGGGAGATTGACGAGGATGACGCACACTGTATTGGAGCGGGATGAAAGAAATGGAAGCTCGCATATGGTATTTTTTTTCTTTTGGTAACTAACTTAATTTTATTAATCAACAAAGCAATCAGTTACATATCTATAGCTAAGCCAACAACGCTAGCTATCTCAATAGGAAAACAAACATAGTAAACTATCTACTCCCTACTTTGATCATATTAAAAGACATAAGACTGTAATTGAGCTTTGATCCGGGGAGGGGGGGGGTACCCAGACACAGCAAATATAAGCTATCTCCTTTGCAATGCTTCCATATTGCATACTCATTTGTTCAAATATTTGTAAGTTCCTCTCAATCCAAATATGGTGAATAGCCTCTGCAGAGAAGTTTGAAGATTAGCGCTTGTTGGGATTTCCCTCTTGAACACTTGATGACCCATTAACTATATTCACTCCAACCACTTGTAGTAGGCTCGTGTAACTGTATCTAATGCCATACTTTTGTCCATATGGCTCATGCATATCTGTAGTGTACAAACAGGTGCTCTTTTGTTTCTTCTCACTCTTGACATAAAGTACACTGTGTCTTCACATGTATACCCCATTTGCTTAACCTATCAGCTGTCAGTAGTCTTCCATGCATCAATAGCCACATTGTGAACTTTGCTTTTGGTCATGCAGCATTGTTAAACATGATGCTTTTCCATTCAACCCTTGTATAGTCACCAAGTAGAAAGTATATGTGTCTGATTAGGCTCTTCTTAGGTGTCTGTGCAAGTATAATATTCTATAGGGAACCTCTAGCTTCAAAGATCTTCCTAATCATCCAGTAAGCATATTAAGGGGTCGGGGTAATGTTAAATTGCTGATTTTTGATGTAGTAGGTATGGATCCATCTTATCCATAGCTTATCTTCCTTGTGAACCAAATCCCAGCATACTTTAGCTATAGCAGCTTTGTTCTAGATTTGTAGATTTGTAAGGTTCAGTCCACTTTCAACTTTAGGTAGACATACCTTATCCTAGGCTAGTAGGGCTCTCTTTGTAATCCCATTGGTACCTGACCACACATACGATCTGCATATACCTTCAATGACCTTGAGCACCTTAACAAGGATAATGAAAAATTGAGCACAGAAAGCTTGTATTCCAAACAAAACACTTTGGACTAGCTGGACTCTGCCAGCATATGAGAGCTTCTTTGCAGACCATGATGTTATTTTTGATGTCATCTTGTCTATCAAAGGTTGCCATTGCATGATACTCAATTTCTTTGTAGATAGGGGAACTCCCAAATATTTGAAAGGTAGGTCTCTTATGGTGAAACCTAAGTGTTGTAATATCTGTTGTTGCACTGTTGTTGATACTCCTCCAAAATACACTGCACTCTTATTTTGGTTAGCCTGTAGCCCAGATACTTTTGTAAACTGCAGGAATTTATGAGCTATTGCATCTACTGATTTCACATCCCCTCTAGCAAATAGCAAGAGGTTATCAGCAAAACATAAGTGAGTAATCTTGAGCCTTGAAAACCTAGGGTGATAATTGTACTCCTTGTTTGCCTTAAGATCATGTAAGATTCTACTCAAATACTCCATTACAATTGCAAAAAGGAAAGGTGGCATTGGATCATCTTGTCTGAGGCCATTGGAAACATTGAATGGAACTGAATATTCACCATTAACCATTATAGAATAGTTGACGTTTGTATGCATTCCATAACCCATGATATGAACAATTTAGGAAATCCTAGTTCTTCCATAACCTGCTTCAAGTAGGGCAACTCCACAGATGCATAGGCCTTCTGAAGATCTATCTTAATCACTCATCTAAGGGAGGTGTGTTTCCTAGAATAGGATTTGACCAATTCATGTGCTAAAATGACATTGTCAGATATCCTCCTACCAGTTATAAAGCGAGCCTGTGCTTCACTAATTATAGTAGAGATAACAGCTTGAATTCTAGCAGCCAGGATTTTGGAAATAAGCTTATAAAGCACTGTACAACATGCAATTGGCCTAAACTCTTTAACTGTTTTAAGTTTGAGTCTTGGGCACTAAGGTGATAGCTGTACAATTGATTGCTCTGTATAGCTTCCCAGTGGTAAAGAAATCCATAACAGTTGCTATAACTTCAAGGTGTATGATCTTCCATGCCTTCTTGAAAAAATATGCACTGAATCCATCAACACCAGGGCTTTTTCATCACGAATTGACATTAGTCCATCATAAACTTTTTGTTTAGTGACATCTTGACATAGCATAATCCTTCGTTGTTGTGACAGTAATGGTCCTTTCTGCATTATTTTCTTTTCTATTACCGGTAGGCTGTGAGCTGCAGATCCCATCAATGATTTATAAAAGCTCACTATTTCATTGGTGATATCTTCAGGTTCAGATAATTTGCCTCCAGTAAGAGAAGTAATCTCAATTATCTGTTTCCTCTGCTGCCTTTCCTTTGTAACTGCTGCAAAATACTTTGAATTTGAGTCTCGTAGTTTAATCCACTTTGCTCTAGCTTTTTGTGTCAAAGCACCTTCCTCCATCAAATCTCATTTCTCTAGGTTTTGTATTATTTGTCTCTCTTCCACTAATAAATCATATATACATTATGTAGAGATTTGCCTCTGTATGACAGTAAGTTCTGCTCTTGCTATTTCTATCTTCTGTTTAATAAACTTGAATTCCTCAATATTTAGCTTCCTTAGCATAAGTCTGAATGCCTTCAATTTTAACCAGATATTTTGCATCTTTCTGTTGCTAAATCTCTAGCCTCATCCCTGCTTTACAATAGATGAGAAATCTTCATGATCTGCCCATACATTGAAGAACTTAAAAGTGCTTTCCCATTCCACTGTTTGATTGTTAACTTCATGCACATAGGAGAGTGATCTGAGATATAAGGCAGTCCATACTCAGTATAAATGTGTACCCATTTCATCATCCAATCATAGTTCTCAAACATTCTGTCAATTCTACTCCATATCCTGTCAGCTCCCAATTGATTATTGGACCATGTATAATACTCTTCTTCCCAAGTTAATTCATCGAGACCTAGTGTTTGTACACAATTTGCATAATCTCTAGTCTCTGTTGCATTAATTGGATTTTCATAAAGTCTGTTTTGAGTATAAAACTGATTTGAAGTTCCTCCAATAAGCCATGGTTTGGCAATCCCCTGTGCAATCTCCTCAAATTATTCCCACAAATGTTTCCTCTTTTCTACAGTATTGTGTCCATACACTATCACTAAGCAATCAATATCATCAGCAATCTCTTTAACTGAACAATGGATTAGTTGTGCTTCTGCTCTCAGCAAAGTAATTGTATAGTAACTTGAATCCATAGCAACAATATTCTTCCATTAACAACATAGTTGTAATTATGAAGAGTCTCCCAGCCAGGGGCAATATGACCACATACCTTACTCGCATTATTTTTTTCACCCTTGTTTCTACTATACTTGCTAGTCTAATATTATTAATTTTCAGGTAGTTCCTTTCTGCTTATACCACTTGTTCACACCCCTGATATTCCAGAAGAGCCAAGTCATTAATTGGTATGGTTAACAGGTGTTCGTTTTGGTCTTCCTCTCCCACAACCTCTCTCTTTCCCCATGGTAGCCACGCCGACGTACGTTTATCTAACATTTGCTGAGAGAAAGAGAGAGAAGAGACCAGTCACCTAGACTTAAGGGTAAGTTCTATAAAGCGGTAGTTAGACCGGCCATGTTGTATAGAGCCGAGTATTGTCCAGTCAAGAATTCTCATGTTCAGAAGTTGAAAGTAGCGGAAATGAGGACCTTGAGATGAATGTGTGGGCATATCAGGAGAGATAAAAATAGGAATGTAATAACCTGACCGGTCGTTTTGAGTATTAGCGCTCTGTTCAGTGGCTTAAGGTCTCAATCAGCTCCGTATAATGTGTTATGATGTGCGTGCGTAGTCGAGTTCGGACTTCTGATGATTCGGGATTGATGTGGAAGAAGGATTCGTGTTTTAGAACTTTAAGCGGTAAGAGTTGACCGGAAGTTGAATTTTGTATAAACGACTCCAGAATGAAATTTTTATGGTTCCAATAGTTTCATATGGTGATTTTGGACTTTAGGCGTGCGTCCAGATTTGGATTTGGAGGTCTGTAGAGTAATTTGAAGCATTTCGGCGAAAATTTGAAAGTTGAAGTTTTTGGAAGGTTAAAAGATTTGACCGAGAGTTGACCTTGGTGATGTCGGGTCGGAAAGCGATTCCGAGAGTTGGATTAGCTCCGTTATGTCATTTGGGACTTGCATGCTAAATTTGACGTCATTCCAGATTGATTTGGCATGTTTCGGCACGAGTTTTAGAAGTTGGAAGACTTGAACGTTCATAAGTTCGATTAGATGAGCGATTCATAATGACATTTTTTGATGTGATTTGAGACCTCGAGCGAGCCCGTGGTATGTTATGAAACTTGTTGTCATGTTTCGATGGGGTCCCTTGAGCCCTCGGGTGTGTTTCGGATGGGCTACGGGCCATTTCTCCATGTGTTGGACTGCTGTTTTACTGGTACCTGGTTTTCTTCAGCGCATTCGTGCCAACTCTTCTACGTTCGCGTAGTGTAATTTTGGAGGTAGGAAATATTAGTTCTTCGCGTTCGCATGCTACTGCCCGTGATTGCATACGTGTGCATCACTCTTCTTTGCGTTCTCATCACTCTGTCCGTGTTCGCATAGGGGCTTCTGGTGGGGCAGTGTACCCTTCTACACGATCGCATTTCTGTTCACGCGATCTCATAATGGTTTTTATGGGCAATGTAATTTCTTATACGCTATCGCATTACTTGTTCCGTGATCCCCCTGAAGCTCTACAAGTTAAGATATGATAAAAATAGCCAAACCCTCGATTTGAGCGATTCTTCTTGGATTTTTCAAACAAATCAGTAGGGTAAGTGTTCTTCAGCAGGAATTCATTGCATTTCATAATTCTATCTTTATATCATTAAATTAGTGTTTAGAGTTTAGTAAAAGTCGGGATTTTTGAAAAAATCTTTCAACATATAAAATGATGATTCGAAGGACGAATTAAGGACGGAAATTGATAATTTTGGTACGGTTGAACTCGATATCGAATGAGTGTTCGGTTATTATAATTTTGGTCAGGTTTCGAGACGCGGGCCCGGGTCGACTTTTTGGAGCGATTTTTTAATTTTTAGCTAAGATCATTATTTCATTATTTAAATTAGTTTCCTATAGTTATAATTATAGTATGAAATTATTTTGGCTAGATTCGAGCCATTCGGAGTTGGAAATCGAGGGAAAAAGCCTTCTAATTGATTGATTGAGCGTTGTTTGAGGTAAGTATCTTGCTTAACTTTGTGTGGGGGACTACCCCTTAGGATTTGAGTCTTTTGTACTAATTGTGACATGTGTAGTCCATGTATGCGAGGTGACGAGTACGTGTTCGGATTTAATTATGGAATGTTGACCTTTTAGGACTCTTAGGTTCTAATGTTCATTAGATATGAAGTTGTTTTGTTATGTTAAGTTCCCCATTTACTAGTCTTACCTCTACGTATCTTAATTGGAATTAATTGCTTCATGTTCCACCCTTATTGCCTATTTGACTCTTGTGTGCCTTAACTGAAGTTGTTGCCTCTTCGATTGCCATGGTATCCTTTCCTAATTGCTTATCTTTAATTGAAATTATTATTATCTCTTCTGTAATTGTCTATCCTTATTTGAGGTTACGATTATGTTTTCCGTTGCTTATCCTTAATTGAATTTGTTGTATCTCTTCGTAACTACTCAACCCTAAATGAAGTTTTGTTATCCTTTATCATATTTGCCTCATCCTTATTTGGAATTTATTGACTCCTGTTATCTCCCTTGTTGTCGAATTGTATTTTTTTGGAATCATTTGTTACATATTATTTCTCCCTTGTTGAGCTATTCTTATTGAGACTAGTATTCCCTATTGTGTTTATTCTTTGTGAGCTCGTTCTACCGCTTCTTTGTGATCAAAAGCTCTTGAGTTGTCTTGTGTTATTGTTTATTGTTGTTGTTATTGTACTCAGTTTGTTGAGCCGAGGGCTATGTGCGATTGTGGTATTGACACAGTTTAGTGGAAATATTGTGGAAGATGGGAACATGTTGTGAAAGTCATTCTATTGTGATGTTGTGTTTTTGGCACGTGATATTGTTAGGAGGTTTTATTCAGGTGTTTGCACGAGGTTTCTGCCGTGCTATTGTTACTACTGATAATGCACAAGCGACGTGATAAGGCGGGCTATATTTGTGTGTTTTGGCATGTGGCGAGACAAGGTGGGAACATTTATATGCGCGTGCGGCAAGACAAGGCAGGCAATTATTATTTATTGCGCACGTGGCGAGACAAGGTGGGTTATGTCGGGGATTGATTTGCGATGACTTGCTATGGACTAGGGGCATTGTTTTTGTTGATATTTGTGTAATGGCGTGCCTAACTTGTGTGAATTCTACCTGGTGCAAATTGTGGGGAATCGTTTCTTATGTGTCATTCATTTTTCTCTACTCTTATTCGTTGGCCCGAACTGTGATAGAACACTTGCACAAGCATACACGTACTTTATCACCCTATTGGTTTAAGAAGATGAACACTGATGTCACTGACCATTTATGCGCACTCCGTCTACTTGTCTTCCTATGTGAGAATTGTTCTATTGGCACGTGAGTCATCCGTGTAGTTATCAGTTGTAATGTGGGCATAAGATGCCAAGTGATCAGGGTTCGCAAATTGGGAGCCTTAAATTGTGAGTTCTGAGGTTTGGTACCTCGTGGAGATTATTGGATAAACTTGTGTAAGAGCGGTTATTCTTACTGAGTTGCTACTTGCTTTTCCCTTACTTGGTTCCACCGGAGCTTACTCTACTGTGTTATTACTTGTGGTGTACCGCCGCTAATTGTTGCTTCTATTTCTTATTGCAAGCATCGTATTATTGTTGTCATTATGCGTAGTTCTATAGAGATATCGTACTCTATTAGTTCTATACCTATAATTGTTCAGGTTGTTTAGTCCAGTAGGTGTCTTGACTGTCCCTCATCACTACTCCACTGAGATTAGTCTTGATACTTACTGGGTACCGTTGTGGTGTACTTATACTACGCTTTTGCATATTTTTGTGCATATCCAGGTAATTTGGAGTCAATCGATCGCTAGCTATCTGAACAGATCTTGCTGTGGAGACTCAAGGTAAACCTGATGCTGTGTTTACAGGCCTCGGAGTCACCTTCTGTTATTGTACTAGCAATATTTTATCTCTATTTTGAAATAGTTGTATTGTAGGTGTTTGTAGCAACCTCAGTAGAGCTTATGACTTGTACTACCGGTTTTGGGAATTATAATTGTGTATAAGATTTTTATCCCATATTCTTCGTTGATGGTTGATTTCTTCTATTAATCTAGTAAGTGTTAGGCCTAACTAGTCTTAGAGACTAGGAAACATCACGACATCCTACGGAGGGAAACTGGGGTCGTGAAAAGTAGGTTCTACGAGTCATAAGTGAGTTTAGTAGGGTCTTGCAGATCGGTATGGAGACGTCTGTACTTATCTTCGAGATGCTACAGAACTATTTGGACAGTTTCACTTCTTCAATTCCTATCGTGCGAGTTTATTGATCTTGACGTTTGAGCTTTTATTATTCTATTCTCTCATAGATGGTAAGGACACGAACTGTAGTTACTGATGACGCTGCCCCCGGAGCAGGTGTCGCTAGGGGCAGAGGCAAAGGCAGAGGCCGAAGAGGAGCACGTACCGCAGCTAGAGCACCTACCAGAGCAGCAGTTGAGGAGCCGCCAGTAGCTCCGGTTGGGGGACAGGTACCGGAGGCGCCTGCTGTTACCCCCTGACTCTAGGAGACTTTAGCACATTTCCTGAGCATGTTTGGTACGTTGGCTCAGGTGGGATTAATTTCGGTTGCACTAGCTACTTCACAGATCGGGGGAGGGACTCAGACTCCCACTGCCCATACTCCAGAACAGCGAGTCCACATTGGTCAGGTTCCAAGTTTCATGGCGACTCAGCCTATGGTCCCAGTTCAGCCATGGTTAGGGCCGCAGCATCTGAGGAAGAATAGCTTAGACTTGCAAGGTTCAAGAAGTATGATCCTCTTATTTTCAATGGTTTGGCTTCAGAGGGTGCACAAGGTTTTCTAGAGGAGTGCCACTGCATTCTTCGCACTATGGGTATTGTGGAGACGAGGGATTACTTTTACCACGTTCCAGCTTAAGGGAGCGGCATATCAGTGGTGGCGAGCGTATGAGTTAGGTAGCCCGGCCGATGCAGCTTCACTTTCATGGGTTTAGTTTTCAAAGATGTTCCTAAGAGAGGTTGTTCCTCAGACCCTCCGGGATGCATGGCGCGCAGAGCTTGAGCAGCTACGCCAGGGCACTATGTCCATGTCAGATTATGCTGCTAGATTCAGTGATTTGTTCAGACATGCACCTGCTTTGGCCTCTATAGTTAAAGTACGAGTCCATAGATTCATTGAGGGGCTCATACATGATATCCGATTTAGCATGGCCCGGGAGTTGGAGTCAGATGTTCCATTTCAGTAGGTGGTGGAGATCGCCCGCCGATTAGAAGGCGAGTGGGACCAGGAGAGAGAGGACAGGCGGGCCAGGAGAGAGAGCACAGGGAGGCTAAGAGGTATCGCAGACCGGAGAGATCTACTGGTCCTTATTTTGGAGGCAGGGTACGGCATGGTAGAGGTTTGTGAGTCAGCTAGTTCAATTTTCACTTCAGGCTTCGCACGGAGATTCAGGTACCCATGTGTATCACAGTAACCATACCTCCTAGTTTCCACAGCCACGTCAGCATAGGGGTTTTGAGTATGGAGATGCCGGCCACATGGTGAGAGATTGTCCCAGACTCCGGAGATATGTGTCACAACGGGGTATTCAGGCTATGAGTTCGGTTCCGGTTGTTGATATCCCTGCACCGTCAGCTTGGGATACAGGTCAGTCAAGTAGAGGGCACCCAACAGAGGGAGGCCCGGCCCGTTGGTGTGTTTCCTATAGTAGGCCTGAGGCCGCTGCACCAGATGATGTCGTATAGGTATGGTTTCGATTTGTTATAGAGGAGCATCACTCGTATTTTGTTTCGATTCTGCGTATCGGGTTGAGTCCCCCTATTTTTGCTTCACCTATGGGTGAGTTTCGTAATTTAGTACTTTGCTTATGTGTTTATCCCTGTTGGGAGATTCTATAGTGGTGGCCCGTGTCTACCGTTTTGTTTTTATCCTTATTGAGAGTTATGAGATTTTGAGTGACTTTCTGTTCCTCATTTCAGTAGTTTTGATGTGATTTCTGGGTGAGGGGTTACGATTTATGATTAGATGTTTTACCAGTGTGAGATTTTAGTGTATGTTGTGATCTTGTCGACGGAATTAAAATAGTGAAAGGTTTCGGTTGGTATGATGTGTATTCGTCTTGCGATTCAGAGTTGATGGTGAGACCCTCACGGTAGTGAGACTCTCGCGGTTTTATGTGTTTCGAGGTGTTTGAAGCGGGTTGCGTGCCGCGATAGAGTTATATCATGATGAGATCCTTATGATTTATTCATATGCTTTGATTCTCCCTGTGAAATTGATTCGTAGAATGGTATTGATAGGGAGTTGTGCATGTCGGGCTTGTTTGATATTTCTCTTATGCGTTCCTCCTTGCATATCTAGCCGTATTCGTGTTGTGTTTATTAAGTTTTAGCTTGCGAGGTGTGTGCCCCGGTGGCGTTAGAGGTGCCTTGTTGATTCGGGTGAATAGTTATGATGTCTTCATGTTTCTTGCATTGTTGTCAGTGTTGTGGAGGTTTGAAAATGGGTTCTAATGGATATGAGGCTAATTAATGGTACATGATTTGATTACGGGCAGCCATGGTGATCAGAGACGTTGATATGGGCATATGTGTGATGTGTTACGTCGTGTGGTTGTACCTTGTGGGTGTAGGCATAAGTTATTGTAGCTAGTGGAGGCTGATACCGGGTGTAGATGTAGGAATTGGGTCTTTTGGAGACGAACAGATGGTGAGAATTTCGGTTCTAAGGCTTATTAGTTTTGGTGAAAGGGGTAAATTTCAGTTGAGGTGGTGTCGTGGGCCTAAGTTAAATGGGGTGATGTAGGGTCACCCTCAAGTGTATGTAGGATGAATACATTCAGTGATTTGTTGACTTCTGGACGATTCTTGGCACGTTCGAGAACGAACGTAACGACCTGACCGGTCGTTTTGAGTATTAGCGCTCTGTTCAGTGGCTTAAGGTCTCGAGCAGCTCTGTATTATGTGTTATGACGTGCGTGCGTAGTCGAGTTCGGACTTCGGATGATTTGGGATTGATGTGGAAGAAGGATTCGTATTTTAAAAGCTTAAGCGGGTAAAAGTTGATCGGAAGTTGACTTTTGTATAGACGACTCCAGAATGAAATTTTTATGGTTCCAATAGTTTCGTATGGTGATTTTGGACTTAGGCGTGTGTCCGAATTTGGATTTGGAGGTCAATAGAGTAATTTGAAGCATTTCGGCGAAATTTGAAAGTTGAAGTTTTTGGAAGGTTGAAAGGTTTGACCGAGAGTTGACCTTGGTAATATCGGGTCGGAATGCGATTCCGAGAGTTGGATTAGCTCTGTTATGTCCTTTGGGACTTGCATGCAAAATTTGACGTCATTCCGGATTGATTTGGCATGTTTTGGCACGAGTTTTGGAAGTTGGAAGATTTGAACGTTCATATGTTCGATTCGAGGCGCGATTCGTAGTTCTGACGTTTTTTTGATGTGATTTGAGACCTCGACCGAGTCCGTGGTATGTTATGGAATTTGTTAGCATGTTTCGACGGGGTCCCGGGAGCCCTCGGGTGTGTTGCGGATGCGCTACGGGCCATTTCTCCATGTGTTGGACTGCTGTTTTGCTGGTATCTAGTTTTCTTCAGCGCGTTCGCGTAGTGTAATTTTGGAGGCAGGAAATATTTGTACTTCATGTTCGCATGCTACTGCCCGTGATTGCGTACGTGTGCATCACTCTTCTCCGCATTCTCATCCCTTTGTCCGCGTTCGCGTAGGGGCTTCTAGTGGGGTAGTGTACCCTTCTACGCGATCGCATTTCTGTTCACGCGATCGCGTAGTGCTTTTTCTTGGCAATGTAATTTCTTGTACGTGATCGCATTACTTGTTCCGCGATCGCGATGTACTACACCTATGCAGCAGAATATATTTTTCAAAATCGAGGGTTTGGCCATTTTTATCAAATCAAACTAATGGTGTCGGATTTTTAAATTTATAAAACGAAACCAACAAAATCGGGTTTTTCAATCTCGATTTTTTCTCGGATTTTTCGGGTTTCCAGGTTTTTTTCCGGTAAAGTCTTCACAGCATATAAAATATGTAAATTGTGCTCCAATAATTTCTTAAGTCCTAGTAAAATACAACTATATAATGTATTTTCCAATAAACTAACACAATAATATGACATAAGTCATAGCATTATACTATAATATTCAATAACAAAGATAAATAATAAAATTATATAAAACAAATAGTGCTAATTATTAAGCCATAATGAAAATTAACATAATCTAAAAATACTATATAGGTCATGCTTTAATAAGTATAGCTAATAAGTACTAATATTAATTACATAACTAGGCACTGAAGAAAAAGATAAACTAAGTTATGATTTTCATTAACCAATGTAAAACTAAAATAATTATCCAATATTATCGTCATTCCTAGTGCTAAATTGAATATCTTTTGTTAGCATTAGTATTGATTTGAACTTTGTTTGAGTTACTACATTTATGGGCTTTAAACTTTATTTACCATTCAAGAATGTTAAGTCTAAACTTGAAATAATACGTTAAAAGATAAAACTGTAAAAAAGTTTAAGAAATATTTATAAATTACATTACAATAAATATTTATATGTATAAAATACTTTTAAAAATTATATAAATAACTATCGGGTTGGTTTGGTTTCGGTTTGACTTTGTTTAGTTAAACCAAACCAAACCAATTGGTCGGGTTTTTTTTTTATACCAAACCACATCAGAATTTTTTTTTCCGGTTTGATTCGGATTATAGATTTGGCGCGGTTTATCGGTTTTCTTTGTACACCCCTAATTCTTACTGAGTTGCTACTTGCTTTGCCCTTACTTGGTTCCACCGGATTTAAACTGTGTTCAGTTTACTCTATTGTGTTATTACTTGTGGTGTCCCACTGCTAATTGTTGCTTCTATTTCCTATTGCAAGAATCGTATTTTTGTTGTCATTATGCGTAGTTCTGTAGAGATATCGTACTCTGTTAGTTCTATACTTATACTTGTTCAGGTTATCTAGTCCAATAGGTGTCTTGACTGTCCCTCATCACTACTCCACTAAGGTTAGTCTTCATACTTACTGGGTACCGTTGTGGTGTATTCATACTACGCTTCTACATATTTTTGTGCAGATCCAGGTAATTCGGAGTCAGTCGATCGGTAGCTAGCTGAACGGATCTTGCTGTGGAGACTCAAGGTAAACCTGCTGCTACATTCACAGGCCTCGGAGTCACCTTCTGTTATTGTATTTAACTGTTTTATCTCTATTTCGAAATAGTTGTATTATAGGTTTTTGTAGCAAACTCAATAGAGCTTATGACTTGTACTACCGATTTTGAGTATTGTAATTGTGTATAAGATTTTTATCCAATATTCTTTGTTGATGGTTGATTTCTTCTATTAATCCAGTAAGTTTTAGGCTTACCTAATCTTAGAGACTAGGTGCCGTCACGACATCCTACGAAGGGAAACTAGGGTCGTGACAAGGAATGAGTATATTAGTGACAAGGTGCGCGTGGCTCCTATGGAAGATAAGTTGCGGGAATCGAGGCTGAGATGGTTGGGGCATGTGAAGAGGAGATACCTTGATGCCCCGGTTATGAGGTATGAGAGGTAGACCATGGCGGGTAAGAAAAGGGGTAAAGGGAGGCCTAAAGAAGTTCTGGGTGAGGTGATTAGGCAGGACATTACGCTACTTCAACTTACCGAGGACATGACCCTCGATAGGAGGGTGTGGAGGTCGAGGATAGGGTTGTGGGTTGACAGACAGTCTAGAGTTTCGTCTAGGCACCCAGTAGTATTAGTCCTAATCTTGTATTTTTCCATGTGTAGCCCCTTGCTATTTCATGTTGTGTCAATATTTCCGGCAAGACTGAATCTGTTTTTATATTGTCGTATTCTTAGATATCTGTTGTTGCATGTATCTTCATTCGTTTCCATATCTACTTACTTGGTTGTTGCTACTGTCTGTTTATTGCTTTATTTTCACTTCTTTTGAGCCGAGGGTCTTCCGGAACAGCCTCTCTACCTTCATTAGGTAGAGGTAATGTCTGCGTACACTTCACTCTCCCCAGACTCCACTTGTAGAATTTAACTAGGCTTCTTGTTGTTGTTGTATATGTTAGATGTTTAATTCAGAAAGGGAGCCTTGGCATAACTGGCTTTCTGATCCATGATTGAAGCTTGAGAGATACAGTGCAATGTGATGAGTGGCGACGCCTGTGTTAGGGAACCCGTTTTGAGTGAGTGGAATTGGTGCTTGATGAGTAAGATGAGCAGACGGATTGGTAGTATAACTGTAGCATGGAAATCAAATAGAAGCAAGGTGATTAATGCCATTGCAAATCTGACACCTTGTTCGTCCATCATTAGAATAGTTTAATCCATAGTCATTCCGTGGGTATTGGATACAACCCACGGAACCTGTTTCGGAATTATTATTGTTATTATTATGGTCATTATTCTGTCGATCACTAGGAGAACGTTCGGAAATGTTAGCCGCCGGTGTGGGAGATGAGTCACCTGATATTAGGGAGAGAGAGGAACCATGAATGAATTCATGATTTAGCAACAAACTATGGAGCTCTGAGTATGAAACTGGTTAGGTCTTGCAGATAAAGTGATAACAAATTCCTTGAAGTCAAGACTCAACCCTTTGAACACATAAATATTAAAATTCGAATTGTTTAATAGTCGCCCATTCATCTGAGAGGAGCTTTGCCTTTTGGAGAAACTGAATAGGACCCTAGAGTTGGAGGGATATATAGGACAAGGCAGCATCCCAAATATCTTTGGATATGAACTATAGGTACGGTTTCGTCTGAGAGAGAGGATATTAGGAGGCTCATAACAATTTGATCTTGTTGGATCTAAGTAGCAAATTATGGATTGGACTGAGTAGTGGTCGAACCTTCAGCAGAAAGAATAGTCGGTGGATATGGCTTTGATCCATCAATGAAGCCATGGAGATTTTGACCCTGTAGTAAAGGCAACAACTGTGTCTTCCAAAATATATAATTAATGGAGATAAAGGGTTGGAGGAAGAAGAAGACATGACAGGGGCTGTTGGAGAAACATCGATGGTGGGGAGGAATGAAGAATGGAAATTGGCTTCTGATACCATGTTAAGTTACAACGTAGAGAACCAAAAAGCTTTTAATTCTTCATTGATTTGCGTACACTCATAAATTAATAGCAATTCTCTATTCCGGCCGAATTTTCCGAACCGAAAGGAAAAAATTAAAACTTTAGGTTTGTAAAATTTATTGAATTTAAATTTAATAAAATAATTTAGACGATATATTAAATATGGTAGTTCAATTAAATATTATGAGATAATATAATTAGATTAGTTATATATGTCCAAATATATATGGGTTAAATAAATGAGTTCAAATCTATTAGGCTAATCCATTTAATTGAGCTACAAGTGATAAACCCACTTCATTAATCTCAAGACGTCATCTTCCTAGAGGCCCAGTTTGGTGTCGCGTGTCAAATGACGTGGCACGCCAAGTCAAATAAAAAAGGCAATATGATCGTGCCACGTGTCAAAATGACAAGGCATGGCAAGTCAAATTAAAAGGTCAATGAAACCACAGGTATGCAAATGACATGCTATAGTCAATCAAATGCGGCCTTGTCACACTTCAATTTGATTGGTCGGAAAGAGTTTGTTCTTATGATAATTCTTCCCTCCCACAATTATAAATAGGGGTCTTCATAGCTCAGAAAAGACACCAGAAGTAATAACAAGAAGCAAGAAAGAGCTCGTGGATCAAACGCTGCAAATTCCTCCACAAGTTTCAAGCTTTAAGAAATCAAGTTAAGTTTCAAGCTCAAGAACGAAGAATAAATCAAAATTCAAGGAGTACGATTCAAAATTCATCGTTCGTGGCAACAAATATAGACTCAAAATCAAGCTCAAAGACCCATGACTTGATGTATTGTTGAAAAGAAGAATCACAGGAATCATAGAGATTGTAACACTCAAATTATTTGAAATCAAATACTATGATTGTTGCAATATTTTTCGATCTCGATTATTTTCTTGACGCAAATTTATTATCTACACAACATTATAAATTTAACAAGATATAATATTGATAAATTTAATTAAGTATAATATATATATATATATATATATATGTATATATAGTATTTTAAAAAATCGAATACCAAAAATATTGAACCGGAATAGTTAAAACGATACCAAACTGACCGTTGTCTAATACCCTTCTAACTCGCTGGATTTAAGGCAATATATTTGGTGTTGCGACAAAAAAGAGGAATCACAAGTTTGTGTATCAAAATTGAGATTTTCTTTTTAACTGCAGAAAATAGTAAAAGCTTAAAATAGTATAAAAGATTTAAGACCTCCGACTTAACTATAATTATAAATATATAGCAGTCATGGAAAGTTTTAATCATTCAATAAAACAAGAAAGAAAGAAAGAAAAAGTTCTTGGTTAATCCTCCTTTGAAGAATCTCTCTTTCTCTATTCATTTTCAAGATTCATTTCCAAAACCCATTAAACAGAAAAACATCATTAAAACCTTGGTTTAATCATCCAACAAAACAGAAAATTTTCTTAATTAATCCTTGTTTGGAATTTTTGTTTTCTTTCCATTTTCAAGGTTCCTTTCAAAACTCCAATTCACAGCCAAAAACATCATTAAAACCTTGCACCATTCTCTCCATTGCAGCCAAGAAATAGAAGGTATATTTTCTCTTTATCATTCATCCATGCAATAAATTTATTTTCACATCATTCAATAGTCCTAAAGATATTACAAGAGGAATTGATAACAAAAGGCAAGATTAACCCCCTCCTTAACCCCCATATATGAAATTACATATCTACATCATTCTTTAAGTAAACTTTTGCAATTAAAATTTTTGCTCTTCATTCAAAACTGAAGGGAGCCTTAGCGTAACAATAAGATTTGTTGTCATATGACAAGGGCTCATAGTTCAAGCTGTGAAAATACTCTCTTGTAGAAATGTAAGCTAGGAGTACTCTTGCTTTGGAAGTTGAATTAGTCCTATGATGCCCCTAGTATTATGTATAAATATTCCAACTAACAGAAAGACATATATGCATCAGGTTCATAGGAGCTAGCCTTCTTTTTAACTTTTTTGGTTAGGTTAATGTATGATATGCACAATCCTCACTTATTTGATACTAAAAACAATGGAGTCCCAACATTTTGTTTGTGCAGATGGATTCAATTTTCTTTTTTGCCTAAATTATTCTTCTTTTATATTTAAATATTTCAGGAGGACAACAGGGAAACAGAACCAACCCTAGAAAGGAAACATGAAAGAAGCTAAAATGATGGAAATTATCACCTCAACAACAATAATCATGGCAATGTTGTTGCTCATGATCAATGTCTCAAATGTCGCAACAGGATTTCCAGACATAAAGACTGTTGTGGTAACAAACAACCACACAAATTACCTAAGCGTACGATGTTTCTCCTTCGACGGCGACGGCGAAGTTAGGCATCTGAAAAAAATGGGCAGTTTCAACATCACTGTCAAAATCAGAAAATTCTTCCCTTCTTCCACCATGTACAATTGCTCCACAAACATGGGATCTTTCGTCGCGTTTCGATTCGATTACGAGTGTGTTAGTTATTCAACCCCTTGTGAATGGATGTTTGATGAGAACTACACATATCTCTATAATCCCAAGGATGAAGAGTGGGCTATTCATGAATATAATCCAAATTATGAGTCTCTTAGAAGAGGAGGAGTCATCAAAGGATATTATGTTAACTAAAACCGTACGTACAGAAACAGACGAGCTTAGATGGAACTACATAGAAAGTGAAGATTCAGATAGTCGACTCCAACTTGCTTTGACCATCAGAGAGCTTCACAAAATCCATGACAACAAAGTGCATACCTAGAGAATGTCTTATAGGAAGGATAGGGAAAAACTAATGTTGGTTACGACTTGTAAGATAAGTATAATATTTAGTGTAAGATTTTAGACAAGTAGTTGAAGCTGAGGTCCCTTTCACGGTGTCATCCCGTGATAGGAAATTCGACTTGGGACACTGCAAAGCTTCGTGAATAGCTTCGGTTCCTCTTCCATAACTACTCGAGTGGACAACTTGGTAAGCGTGCTGGTTATCGTAATAGTTGTATCCAAACAACATGTATTCGTCAAGTTACATATATATATATATATATATTTATTGAGTTTAAGTTCTATATACTAATAGTGTTAAAAAATATTTGTACAATCAAATGACTTAAAAAGTAATTACAAGTAAATCTCTATTTTAAACATTAATTGGTAAACTAGTTTAAAACGGTATAACATGTTGTCTGATAGAAACTTAGGGTCCACCAAACTGTATAGAGAATCGGGTTCTCTATCAATTCCCACAGAATAAACACAAGAAGATAAGTAAATAACACAGCAGATTTTTACATGGAAAACTCCCAACTCATGGGATTAAAAACCACGACCTACACTTGTAGGATTTCAACTTCACTAACCGAGCAAGTTCAGATTACTGCCTATTGTAACCTAGGAATTAAAAGCTTAATCCCCCACTTACTTGTAATAACTCTATTACAAGCCTCTTTGTAATAACTGTATTACAAAGTTCATAACTCGACTAACTCTAGCCAAGACATAAACACAAGGTCTATGATTTTACAAAAGATTTCCTACACAATACTTCTAGATAAGCTAAGTAGGAATTACAAATAAATCACTTTAACAAAGGTACAACATAACTAAGGACATGTAATAACTCAACGCAGAAAACTTGTCCTTCGTTATGATGTTCTCTGTTCTTGAAGTGCTGACTGTCACTTGCAAGTTGGCAACACACTTGAGAGAAAAATTGATCAATTCTGAAATGTGCTAAGTGTATTAATTTTCCTTTCCTTTGCTTCATGTTAATTTTTCACCATCATCGCCTCCATTGTATCCTCCTTATTGTTTGCTAAATTACTAGGTTTATCTATGTCCTGGCAGGTGGTTTAGGGGTGTATATAATTTGATATATACCGAAATGTCAAATTGAAATAATAAAAAAATATTATTCCGTATTTTAATATTTGATATGGTATTTAGTTTGAATTAAAAAAAAACTATTTGGTATTTAGAAAAAGTTAAAATATCAATACCGTACAGAAACACATACTAACTTACAATCTTTTAAAAATAGATAGTCCCTTCCTCATGTCAGTTGCTTGATGAATCCCAAAAGGAATATTGTGATTATGAGAAATTAAAATTAAAACTTTGAATTATCTTTAATTTATTTTCTCAAAGTAAAAGACATGATCCAATTCGAATCTTTAGCCAGTTCAACAGTAATTTTTGTTTTGTAGTATTGCTTTCTGTATTCTTATATTTACTTCATAACTGAAGATAGTCCAGTTCATAATTAAGTTCACACGTGATTATGCATTTCTTTCTTCTAACTCACTTTTTTAGAAAATTGGAAGTTTCAGAAGGCACTTTTTTTTATTTAGTATTTTATCAACAGTTTTTTCTACCTCTTAAAGACGAAAAAGAAAGTTGCAATTCTCTATTCCGGCCGAATTTTCCGAACCGAAAGGAAAAAATTAAAACTGTAGGTATGTAAAATTTATTGAATTTAAATTTAATGAAATAATTTAAACGATATATTAAATATGTTAGTCAAATTAAATATTATGAGATAATATAATTAGATTAGTTATATAAGTCCAAATATATATGGGTTAAATAAATGAATACAAATCTATTAGGCTAATCCATTTAGTTGGGCTATAAGTGACGAACCCACTTCATTAAGCTCAAGATGTCATCTTTCTAGAGGTCCAGTTTGGTGTCGCGTGTCAAATGACGTGGCAGGCCAAGTCAAATAAAAAAGGCAATATGATCGTGCCACGTGTCAAAATGATAAGGCATGGCAAGTCAAATTAAAAGGTCAATGAAACCGCACGTATGCAAGTGACATGCTCTAGCCAATCAAATGCGGTCTTGTCACACTTCAATTTGATTGGTCGGAAAGAGTTTGTTCTTATGATAACTCTTCCCTCCCACAACTATAAATAAGGGTTTTCATAACTCAAAAAAGACACCAGAAGTAATAACAAGAAGCAAGAAAGAGCTCATGGATCAAACGCTACAAATTCCTCCACAAGTTTCAAGCTTCAAGAAATCAAGTTCAAGTTTCAAGCTCAAGAACAAAGAATAAATCAAAATTCAAGGAGTACGAGTTCAAATCAAAGTTCGTGCTAGTTGAATTCAATATCATCGTTCCTGGCAACAAATATAGACTCAAAATCAAGCTCAAAGATCCTGGACTTTATGTATTGTTGAAAAGAAGAATCAGAGGAATCATAGAGATTGTAACACTCAAATTATTTGAAACCAAATACTACGATTGTTGCAATACTTTTCGATCTCAATTATTTTCTTGACGCAAATTTATTATCTACACAAGTCATTATAAATCTAATTAGATATAATATTGATAAATTTAATTAGGTATAACATATGTATAGCATTTTAAAAAATTGAATACCAAAATATTGAACCGGAATAGTTAAACCGATACCAAAGTGACCGTTGGCTAATACCCTTCTAACACGCTGGATTTAAGGCAATATATTTGGTGTTGCGACAAAAAAGATGAATCAGAAGTTTGTGTGTCTAAATTGACATTTTCTTTTTAACTGAAGAAAAATAGTAAAAGCTTAAAATAGTATAAAAGATTTAAGACCTCCGACTTAACTATAATTATAAATATATAGCAGTCATGGAAAGTTTTAATCATTCAATAAAACAAGAAAGAAAGAAAGAAAAAGTTCTTGGTTAATCCTCCTTTGAAGAATCTCTCTTTCTCTATTCATTTTCAAGATTCATTTCCAAAACCCATAAACAGAAAAACATCATTAAAACCTTGGTTTAATCATCCAACAAAACTGAAAAAATTCTTAATTAATCCTTGTTTGGAATTTTTGTTTTCTTTCCATTTTCAAGGTTCCTTTCAGAACCCCAATTCACAGCCAAAAACATCATTAAAACCTTGCACCATTCTCTCCATTGCAGCCAAGAAATATAAGGTATATTTTCTCTTTATCATTCATCCATGCAATAAATTTATTTTCACATCATTCAATAGTCCTAAAGATCTTACAAGAGGAATTGATAACAAAAGGCAAGATTAACCCCCTCCTTAACCCCCATATATGAAATTACATATCTACATCATTCTTTAAGTAAACTTTTGCAATTAAAATTTTTGCTCTTCATTCAAAATTGAAGGGAGCCTTAGCGTAACAGTAAGATTTGTTGTCATATGACAAGGGCTCATAGTTCAAGCTGTGAAAATACTCTCTTATAGAAATGTAAGCTAGGAGTACTCTTACTTTGGAAGTTGAATTAGTCCTATGACGCCCCTAGTATTATGTATAAATATTCCAACTAACAGAAAGACATATATGCATCAGGTTCATAGAAGCTAGCCTTCTTTTTAACTTTTTTGGTTAGGTTAATGTATGATATGCACAATCCTCACTGATTTGATACTAAAAACGATGGAATCCCTATATTTTGTTTGTGCAAATGGATTCAATTTTCTTTTTCTCCTAAATTATTCTTCTTTTATATTTAAATATTTCAGGAGGACAACAGGAAAACAGAAACAACCCTAGAAAGGAAACATGAAAGAAGCTAAAATGGTAGAAATTATCACCTGAACAACAGCAATCATGGCAATATTTTTGCTCATGATCAATGTCTCGAATGTTGCAGCAGGATTTCCAGACATAAAGACTGTTGTGGTAACAAACAACCACACAAATTACCTAAGCGTACGATGTTTCTCCTTCGACGGCGACGGCGAAGTTAGGCATCTGAAAACAATGGGCAGTTTCAACATCACTGTCAAAATCAGGAAATTCTTTCCTTCTTCCACCATGTACAATTGCTCCACAAACATGGGATCTTTCGTCGCGTTTCGATTCGACTACGAGTGTGTTAGTTATTCAACCCCTTGTGAATGGATGTTTGATGAGAACTACACATATCTCTATAATCCCAAGGATGAAGAGTGGGCTATTCATGAATATAATCCAAATTATGAGTCTCTTAGAAGAGGAGGAGTCATCAAAGGATAATATGTTAACTAAAATCGTACGTACAGAAACAGACGAGCTTAGATGGAACTAAATAGAAAGTGAAGTATCAGATAGTCGACTCCAACTTGCTTTGACCATCAGAGAGCTTCACAAAATCCATGACAACAAAGTGCATACCTAGAGAATGTCTTATAGGTAGGGTGGGGAAAAACTAATGTTTGTTACGACTTGTAAGATAAGTATATATTTAGTGTAAAGATTTTAGACAAGTAGTTGAAGCTGAGGTCCCTTTCACGGTGTCATCCCGTGATAGGAAATTCGACTTGGGACACTGCAAAGCTTCGTGAATAGCTTCGCTTCCTCCTCCATTACTACTCGAGTGGACAACTTGGTAAGCGTGCTAGGTTATCGTAATAGTTGTATCCAAACAACATGTATTCGTCAAGTTACATATATATATATATTTATTGAGTTTAAGTTCTATATACTAATAGTGTAAAAAAATATTTGTACAATCAAATCACTTATAAAGTAATTACAATTAAATTTCTATTTTAAACATTAATTGGTAAACTAGTTTAAAACGGTATAACATGTTGTCTGATAGAAACTTAGGGTCCACCAAACTGTATAGAGAACCGGGTTCTCTATCAATTCCCACAGAATAAACACAAGGATATGAGTAAATAACACAGCAGAGTTTTACACGAAAAACTCCCAACTCACGGGATTAAAAACCACGATCTACACTTGTAGGATTTCAACTTCACTAACCGAGCAAGTTCAAATTACAACCTATTTTAACCTAGGAATTAAAAGCTTAATCCCCCACTTACTTGTAATAACTCTATTACAAGCCTCTTTGTAATAACTGTATTACAAAGTTCATAACTCGACTAACTCTAGCCAAGACACAAACACAAGGTTTATGATTTTACAAAAGATTTCCTACACAATACTTCTAATTAAGCTAAGTAGGAATTACAAATAAATCACTTTAACAAAGGTACAACATAACTAAGGACATATAATAACTCAATGCAGGAAACTTGTCCTTCGTTATGATGTTCTCTGTTCTTGAAGCCCTGAGTGTCACTTGCAAGTTGGCAACACACTTGAGAGAAAACTTGATCAATTCTGGAATGTGCAAGTATATTAATTTTCCTTTCCTTAGCTTCATGTTAATATTACACAAGTGACATCACTTGAGTGATGCAAGCATATTTGGTACAAGGACATTCCCCATAAAGTGACTGCTGCACTGTTTGCACTGTAGCGTGTGTGCTGAGAAACAGTTGCAGCCACTTTACAGTTGTGAGAAGTTGATTGGTACAGTCAGGAAGGGAACTGATGTCTATCTGTTCCCTCTATTGTTCCTTTAACTTTGAATGTTGGAACATGTCCCATACTTGAGACTTGTTGATGTTGAGCACTTTGAGTATGTGGAACAGGTTCCTTCTATGGTTCTTAACAGTAAGTTTGTTAGATCATCGAAATATAACAGAACACATAACCTATCAATTTTCCCCATTTTGACGATGACAAACTTGTAATTTAAATTCCCCTGTGAACTAGCGTGCCATAAATAT
Organism: Nicotiana obtusifolia; assembly: GCA_002018475.1. Classification (NCBI taxonomy): domain Eukaryota; kingdom Viridiplantae; phylum Streptophyta; class Magnoliopsida; order Solanales; family Solanaceae; genus Nicotiana; species Nicotiana obtusifolia. The sequence goes on from MCJB01048541.1 coordinate 50,209, forward strand.
TTCACGTATTCCCCCTGAACCTGTTCCCCCTGCTCCCCCTTAATTACTTTTTTCCCTTTTGGTATCATAAAAAAATTAGCAACAAATAACAAGCAAAAAGAAGTCCAGCAAGTTTAACTCATGCCACATGTGTGCACACAAACATGACTAAGAACAGAGCATAAGTGCAAGGAATGCATGGCAAAAGGACGGGATATTCATTGATTTGGAAATAAACAAGGAGCATAATTTGAGTACCATTTGTTGCATAACCATCCACAAAATAAAACAACAAAAAAAAGTACCATCCACTAAATACATCAAAACAAAAGAACCAAAACAGAGGACAGACACTTGAACGGGACACTGGGAAGGGAATAATTTTTAAGAAGCACTGGAAGGGGGAGGTAGAGATGAAGAGGCAAGAGTTCTAAGGAGCATATCCATCTGAGAATTTGCTGAACCTTGCTCATTGAGTAACCTCTCCTTCAGCTCCTCGACCTAATTTCCTGAGATCAGCATTCTCCTTGGTCAGAGGGGCAACCTCTGCGCCTTGTGTGCTGCTAGAACCAGGTGCCTCTTGGACCTAACTAAGCCGTCCCTCAAGAATAACATTGTGTGCCTTCAACTTCCTTATCTCTTCATTTGCAATATTTTGGGCTTCAATCAATTGAGAGATAGTGGAATTGCTGCCAACCCCTCCTTTCTTATTGATGCACTCACACTCTTCTAAGGTGGTCTTGGAGAAGGTCTTCTTGTGGGTACCCACTGTAACCTTTCCCAAAGGAACTTTGAAGAACTCAAACACCTTAGTGAGTAAAAACTCGTAGGGCAGCCCATGATTACCATCCTTAAAATCTGCATTTCCTTCATGTGCTCAATCATGATACCCGGCAAATGATGGTGGAGTAAGCATCCAGTGCTTCCATGAGGAACAAGTCTGCTCGTGACGTAATGGGATGCCTTTCAGCACGAGGGAGCAAAACTTTGTTCACCATCTCGAACAACAATTGGTACACTAGAAGAAGGGCCTTCTTGTGTACATGTTCCCCCTGTTGTACTGCATCATCCTTCACAATAGCGTTTTTGAAGTTTGAAGAGCAGGTCCCCTCAATGGATGATATGCCCCCAGTAGGCACCCCCAGAATAGTCCCCAACACAACCTAATCCATCACAAAATCAACACCATTTACCTTCAGACATATGTTGTCATCTTCTACCGTCAACATGTCAACATAGAAACCTCGCACCTCTGCCTCATACACCTTGGGTCTCTCATTTGTGAACAAATGTGTCCACTGCTGAAATCCTCAGATATCAATCAGTTGGCGCATCCCGGTCATGTCAAGGATATCAGGAGCAAATGTTCTTCCCACAGCACCTTCTGGTTTCTTAGATTTTCTCTTTCTTCATCCTTGGCCACATTCACCTTGGCCTTCTAAGAGGAACCTGATTCCTCAATGGCACTAGCCTTCCATTTCACAGATTTTCTCACACTCTTTCCTTTGTCTGCAGATTTCTCAGACACCCTCACAGACACCTTTTCTCCAGACTTCTCAGACACTTTCTCACCAGACTCCTCAACCACTTTCTCACTAGACTCTCCCACTTCCGCATTGCTAACCTCCATCTTTTACATATGACTCTTTCCTGATTTTGGAACCGTAGGTTTCTTAGAGGAATTATGAATTAAAGAACCGGGTTCCTCATCCATCTCGTCATCAATGTAAACAACAAGTGCTGGAGGCACTACCCCTTCGTTTACTAACTTTCCATCCTTCACCAACCCCCTCTTCTTCTTTTCTTTCTTATTTTTCTTTAGAACTGATTCAAGAGCTTCTTTCTTTTGCAGCCTAGTACTAGGTCCTTAGGAGTGCGCGTTTTGGGAGTTTCCCTACTACTCCTAGCAGCAATAAAACTAGCAATAGAGATGTTGTCATAATCTTCCTCGCAATCCTCATTCTCTTCCTCAAAAAGAGATCTCATCTCAGGAACGACAATGGTTAATGGCTCAGCATCGAAATGAGGAGAGGGAGAGGGATCAGCATTAACCTGGGTTCTTTTGAAAAACAGGGAGTTTCATCCCAAGTGGGAGAAGAGAGCTCCTCTTCGGCTGAGGGATCAGGTCCCTCATGTGGTTCCCCAGTAGTACATTCAGGTGCCAGATATTCAACAGGCACCAGTTCCCTACTCTCTACTTATAGACTATCACCTTCCCCCTGAGACCCAATGGTTTCAGAAACACCTTCATAACCACCAACTAAACACCCCTCAGCAGCCATTAACAACATATTCTTTATGGCCTCTTGTTCATTCAACCCCAATATAGATTCAGAAGCACAGGAAGAGTATTACCATTCTTCACCACTACAAATCGCACTTTGTTGTGCCTCAGTGCGTTCTTCAACTTGCAGACTAGAAACTTGTTGATTTTCATCTTCCTTTATTATTTCTCCCTCAGCCATTTTTTCTGGCGAGATAGATGGAGAGGTCGCAGCCACAAACCTCTTTGGGTTCAAAGTTTTGCGACTCCTATGAGAACCAGAACTTGATTGGGTTGGAGAAGAATTAGAGGGTGGTTGAGAATCTTGTTGGGGGTTTGAATTAGATGACATGGGAAACTTAGACTTTGTTGCCTGTGATCCTGAGATGGAGACACAATGACCAACGACATCTGGAAGAGTTGAGGCTTCTAGATTTTTAGACATGGTGGGGTTTTGTAGTAAGAAGAAGGATTATTTGGTTCTGAGATAAAAAGGGGGGTTTTGGCTTTTTATGTGAACAGGGGTGATAAGGACACTTTTTGGGTTTATTTAAGGAGGGTGAGGGACCAATTGGAATTGGTATTAATGTTTCTGGGTAGACAGGCCTCTTACTAATGGATACGACTCTTGGGTTCCAAAAAGGGCAAAAGGGAAACTGACATTTTAATGACGTGGCACTTTCTCAGCCTTTAAAAAGTTGTGCATGAGAGTACAAAGGAACTACTAACCTGTGTTATGGGAACCAGGTTCCCTGACTACTTTTGTAAATGTGAGCCACATCCTTTTACCAACATGCAATACCATTGGCTTCTTGTGTGCTCTATAATTGACATGTGTGTCTACCTGTAACGGCATAGAAAGGCGTTAGAGCATGCCAGAAAACACTTTTTACCTGTTTTACCTGTTTATTTCTTTCATAGCCAATCATTAAGGGACCAGGTCTTAGCTTGATTTCATTAGCCCCAGTGCCAATCGATTTCCTTCAAAATGCTCTATGCTCAGTGCTTTGGGGAAGATATCTGCAATTTGATCTTCCATGCTACAAAACTTCATGCATATAAGCCCTTTTTCAATATTATCTCTGAGAAAGTGATGGCGCACATCAATGTGCTTTGTTCTCTTGTGCTGAACTGGATTCTTTTCCATGTTGAGAGCACTAGTGTTTTCACATAGCAATGGCAAACAATCAAAAAATACACCAAAGTCCTCTAATTGCTTCTTGATCCACAACATTTGAGAACAACGAGAGGAAGCTGCCACATACTCAGCTTCTGTAGTTGAAAGAACCACTGAGTTTTGTTTCCTCGACCCCATGAAAGACATGATCCCAGAAAGTGTTCCATGTCAGAAGTGCTTTTTCTATCAACCAGATAACCAGCATAATCAACGTTAGCATACCCGATCAAGTCAAAATTGTCTCCTGGGGGATGGTAGAGAACCAGGTCCTGCGTTCCTTTGAGATACCTCAAGATTCTCTTGGCAGCCTTCAGAGTAGATTCCTTTGGATTAGATTGAAACCTAGCACATAATCCTATGCTAAATACGATATCTGATCTGCTTGCTGTGAGATATAGGAGTGACCCGGTGATGCCTCTATATATGGTCTCCTTTACAGGAGAACCAGGTTCATCCAGGTCTAGACGAGTGGCAGTGACAATAGGAATATCAATGATTTTTGAGCTTTCCATATCAAACCTTTTTAGAAGCTCTTTGATGTACTTCTGCTGACTTATCATTGTGCCCTTACTTGTTTGCTTAACTTGTAGACCCAAGAAGAAATTTAATTCCCCCATCATGCTCATTTCAGACTCACTTCCCATGAGCTTTGCAAACTCCTCACATAGAGAATCATTTGTTGCCCAAAGATGATGTCGTCAACATAAACCTGCACAATGAGTAGGTTTCTCCACCGTTTCTTCATAAATAGGGTGTTGTCTTGTAAGACATTTTCCAGGAGAAATTTGGACAGCCTTTCATACCATGCGCGAGGAGCCTGCTTCAACCGATATAAAGCTTTGTCAAGTTTAAAGACATGCTCAGGATGCTCATGACATTCGAAGCCAGGTGGTTGCTTGACGAAGACTTCTTCTTTTAGAAAATCATTCAGAAATGCACTATTGACATCCATTTGGAACAATTTGAATTCCATATGAGATGCAAAGGCAATGAGAATTCTGATGGCTTCCATTCGAGCAACTGGAGCAAAAGTTTCATCATAGTCGATACCTTCTTCTTGATTGTAGCCTTGAACTACTAGACTTTCCTTGTTCTTTGTTATGTTTCCAAACTTATCAAGTTTGCTTTTAAATAGCCACCTAGTTTCTATAACAGTTCTGTCAGTAGGTCGAGGAACCATGTGCCACACGCTGTTCTTCTCAAATTGATGGAGTTCATCTTGCATGGAAGTAATCCAGTCAGCATCTTTCAATGCTTCCTTGATATTTTTGGGCTCAATTTGAGAGAGAAAGACTGAGAAGGCAAGTGAGTTTCTTGAATTTGATCTAGTATGAATCCCTAAGTCAAGAAGAGTGATCACATTTTAAAGAGGGTGTGAACTTTGTTCTTCCAGTTAGACACCTGAAACTCATTGTGAGAGGGTCCAGGTTCTTCTGATGTGGCCCATTGTTGACATGAGCCCCGCTTCTCAGCTCAACATATGGGGTTCCTTGCACAGCATCAACGACTCTACTCTCAGCTTTAGTTATTATGATGGAGGAACCAAGTTCCTCTGCATCAGCTGGAGATACATCTTCATCATCATCATTTGATTCCTTAATGTGACTCATCATATCAGCCTTTCCATTTGCCATATCAATGACTTCATCAAGAATTGTTGACTGCTCTCTGTCTTGATCAATCTTATCATGTGAATCTTTCCCACATAGGTGGTGTGATTCATCAAAGATCACATGTATGCTTTCCTCAACACATTGAATTCTTTTGTTGTAGATTTTGTAGGCATTACTTTGTGATGAATAGCCCAAAAAGATTCCTTCATCACTTTTGGCATCAAATTTTCCAAGTGCTTCCTTACCATTGTTGAGGACAAAACATTTGAACCCAAATGTCCTTAAATGTGTTATCTTGGGTTTCCTCCCGTTCAGCAGTTCATACGGGATCTTGTTTAGGAGGGACCTGATCATGCACCTGTCACCAAGTATCATGCAGTGTTAACTACTTCTGCCCAGAAGCTTTTTGCAATGCCACTGTCAATCAACATTGTCCGTGCTATGTCTTCAAAAGTCCTATTTTTCCTTTCCACAACACTATTTTGTTGAGGTGTTCTTGGAGCTGAAAAACTATGACTTACGTCATTTTCAGCACAGAATTCGTCAAATTTTGCATTGTCAAACTCTGTACCGTGATCAAATCTTATACACACAACATTACGGCTCATCTTCACCTGGATCTTCTTCACAAAAGCAGCAAACACTGGAAAAGTTTCATCCTTGGTTCTGAGGAACAAGGTCCAGGAGAATCTAGAATAGTCGTCCACTATAACAAAAATGTACTTCTTTCCTCCTCTACTTGGCACCCTCATAGGTCCACACAGATCCATATGGAGAAGATCAAGTGGTCTTGAGGTGCTGACTTCCTTTTTGGGCTTGAAGGAGGACCTGACTTGCTTTCCTTTTACACATGCATCACACGCCTTGTGATTTTTGAAGCTTGACTTAGGCAGGCCATGAACCATGTCCTTCTTGACCAATTTGAGCAAAGTAAAACTTGCATGAGCCAATCTTCTGTGCCAAGTTCAGCATCATCATCGACAACACTCAGACATGTGAGATCCCCATTTTACAAGGACTCAAAATCAGCAACATAAATGTTTTTGTATATTTTTTCCATCAGGACCACTTCACCAGTCACAAGATTTGTGACTGTGCAGACTTTTGACATAAACTCCACTTTGTTTCCTTTGTCGCAGATTTGGAAAATACTCAATAGGCTGTATTTCGAGTCGTTCGCATAGTACACATCTTCAATTGAGTGAGTGAGTAACTTCCTAATTCTTCCTACTCCCAGAATGTATCCCTTTTTGCCATTTCCAAAGGACACACTCCCTCCTTGCAAGGCTTTGAGTAAAAGGAAATCATCGATGCTTCCAATCATGTGCTTAGAATAGCCACTATCCATGTACCATTTTTGGTTGCTTCCTTTCACTGCTCCCTGCACAAGAGAATCAAGTATTAGACTTAGTAACCCGAACAAGTTAGGGTCACTTGTAGAGAGAAAAAGGGCGAATTAAACTTCTTTTTGTCCAGGCAGGCAGTACACGTTTTTTAACGGAGGGACCAGATTCCTTAGCAGCATTTACCTTTTCAATAAAAACTTTGTTTTTCTGTTGGGACTGAATTCTAGCCTTGCAGTCTTCTTTCAAGCAACCAGTGTTGCCACATTGAGTGCAAAGCAAGTTATCAGGGACAGTAACATACTTGCTATGTGAATTGTAGGGAGTCTTCTCCTTTTGCAACCCGATTCCCTGCCTGTTCCCACCATTGCTTGTATACATGGCAGCAATTGTACCAGAGGACCAAGTCCACTTTAGAGATTTTTCGAGGTCATTTTTAACTCTGCCTAGATCTTCTTGAAGCTGTCTGTTTCTTTCAAGTTCGGCATACAGACTAGATTTCACATATTTGAGTTCATTTTCAAGCTTAATATGTGCCTCACTTGCAACTTCATTTCCCTTTTGGACAGCCCCAGACTTGTTTTCCCTTTTTAATTCCTCTATTGTTTCTTTTAGGTCCATGACAACTACTAACTAGTCATATCTTTCATTTTCTATGTTTTAAACCTTTTTAATCAGAACACTCTTTTCTTTCATTAGATCCTCGATGGTTTCTTTTAGGTCGGCCACTACGATTACCAAATCATCGCTCTCATTTTCTACTTCTCCTAGCTCTATAGTTAAAACATTTTTATCATTTATAAGATTGTGGTAAGCATTAATTAAAATATTTGCCAAAGATATAAGCTTTTTCTGAGAGAAATACTTCAGATTTCTTTGAACGTCTAGAAAGTTTACCTCATCATCTTCATCATCATCAGATTTTGCCATCAAGGCAAAGATAGAATCACAATCAGCTACTTCACTTTCAACTGACATCATGGAGTTGTCACCTTGTTCATCATCTACTCCAGATTCACTAGAAGAGTGCCCCCATGCAGCAAGAGCTTGTTTCACAATATTGTTAGTGGCATCTTTTCTCTTGAATCTTTTGTTAGGAACTAGGTTCCTTTTGGTTGCTTTGTCTGTGTTGTGTTTGTACTGGTCTTTCTTGAGGAGAGGATAATCCTTGATGAAATGTCTTGAATTCCCGCACTTATGACATAAGTCAAACCTTCTTGGCTTACTGGAGCTGCCCCTTTTTGGAATGCCTCCATTTCTGCGAACCATCTTCTGAAATCTCTTTGTCAGTTAAGCCATATCAGCATCCTCACCACTTGAGTCATTGTTGTCTTTCTTGAGGACCAGGTTCTTCTCCCTTTTGGGTCTTTCTTCTCTCATGATCCTTCTTCTTCTTTTGTAGATCCTTTGCCTCCGTGATAGCATTTACTTTACTTTTCAAGGAACCAGGTAATACACTATGTATTTTCCTGACAAGTTGTTCCTTGGAATGATTTCTCCCAGAGAATGGAGCTCATTGATGATAGAGGTGAAGCGAGTGTGTATGTCCTGAATGGACTCATCATCCTTCATCCTGAAGAGTTCATACTCAATGGTTAGCATATCAATCTTTGACTGCTTGACTTGAGTTGTCCCTTCGTCTGCTGTTTAAAGAGCTTCCCAAATCTCCTTGGCAGATTGATAGGCAGAAATCCTGTTGTATTCGTCTGGTCCAATACCACAAACGAGGATCTTTTTTGCTTGAAAGTTCTTCTCTATAGCCTTGCGATCAGCATCGTTGTACTCCTTCCTTGTCTTGGGAACTGTCATTGCTGGTTCACCAATGGTCTTCATGGGAACGAAAGGACCATCGCAGATAACATCCCAGAGTTCTGAATGTTCAGCCATGATAAAATCATGCATCCTTTTCTTCCACCATCCGTAGTATTGGCCATTGAATCTTGGAGGTATGTAGGTATATTGACCTTCTTCAAAGTTTAGTAGAGCATCCATGAGGATCCTTTCTAGGTGTTAGCCTAATAGAAAGAACCTGCCCTGATACCAATTGATAGAAACTTAGGATCCAACAAACTGTATAGAGAATCGGGTTCTCTATCAGTTTCCACAGAACACACACAATGAGATAAGTAAATGACACAGCAGAGTTTTACGTGGAAAACTCCCAGCTCAGGGGATTAAAAAACACGACCTACACTTGTAGGATTTCAACTTCACTAACCGAGCAAGTTCAGATTACAACCTATTGTAACCTAGGAATGAAAACCTTAATCCCCCACTTACTTGTAATAATTCTATTACAAGCCTCTTTGTAATAACTCTATTACAAAGTTCACAACTCGACTTACTCTAGTCAAGACACAAACCCAAGGTTTATGATTTTACAAAAAGTTTTCAACACAATGCTTCTAGCTAAGCTAAGTAGGAATTACAAGTAAATCACTTTAACAAAGGTACAACATAACTAAGGACATATAATAACTCAATGCAGGAAACTGGTCCTTCGTTATGATGTTCTTTGTTATTGAAGCCCTGAGTGTCACTTGTAAGTTGGCAACACACTTGAGAGAAAACTTAATCAATTCTGGAACATGTGTATTGATTTTTCTTTGCTTCATGTTAATAGTGCACCAGTGACATCACTTGAGTGATGCAAGCATATCTGATACAAGGGCATTCCCCATAAAGTGACTGTTGCACTGTTTGCACTGTAGCGTGTAAGCTGAGAAACAGTTGCAGCCATTTTACAGTTGTGGGGAGTTGACTGGTACAGTCAGCAAGGGACTTGATGTCTATCTATTCCTTCTATTGTTCCTTTGACTCTGAATGTGGGAACATGTCCCAGACTTGAGACTTGTTGATGTTGAGCACTTTGAGGATGTGAAACAGGTTCCCTATCTAGTTCTTAACATTAAATTTGTTAGATCATCAAACATAACAGAACACATAACCTATCATTGTCACTAAATGGTTAGTGTTTTATTTGTAGTAAATTGATGAATAAAGACATAAATAGCTCTAGCGTGAAGGAGGACCACGCAAAATGAAAGCAAAGTACATAACAAACTTCTGTTGTGCATTTCATTTACATCACACTTGCAGGTCAGCAAGTGGTCACAAAAACGAATTGATAGGATCCCTCCACCCTTAACCAAAGGTCTCGGGTTCGAGCCCTGGGTATGGAAAAAAATCATGTTAGGAAGCGCTTCCCCTTAAATAAGTCTTACGCAGCACTAATCCGGATATAATCAGGCTTCAATGCGGGTACCGAGTACCGGATGGATAAACCCAACAAAAGAAAATGAAATTTTTAATTTATTCATAATTTTGATGAATTGTGTGAAAGTACAAGAGGAGGGGTGAATTGTACCTAATTAAAAATTGGTCGACTTAGAAGAGACTTAGTCGACTTCTTTAGATCAGAAGGTTCGATTGACGAAGAAAAGTAAATTGCAACGAATTTAAAAACTGAGAACACATGAGTTTTATACTAGTTTAATAACGGTGTGGTACTTACATCCAGTTCCCTTGGGTCACAAGGGTTCTCTTAGATCTTCAATAGTTGGTTACAGTAGCAGTGGTTTCATGGATCGTTTACCACCAACGATTTTCTGCAGCACTGTTTTATAAGCTTGACACAACTCTTGATTTGATTCCTAATACTTCTTACCTTTTGAGACACTAGTAAACTTAGGAATACAGTATTTGTGCTAAGAACTAGGAAGACATAGAAAATAGTGATGAGTTGCGTAATTAGATTCTTGAGTCTGCCAATCTTCTTATACAAGAGTTTTGAGTAGCCGTTGCAAATTGACCCTTGATTGAGGCACAAAATATTCTAAGAGATTTAACCCAAGGGATGCCTCCGAATCCTGCACAAGAGATGGGCTGGATTCATTTACGTCCTTCCTTTTCGTATCCATAATCAAGGGAGTGATTTGTGGCTTGACTTGATCGATCAGTCTTTAGAATCTCCAGATTCCAAATCAATCCTTAAAGTAGGGCTTGACTTCCTATAGTGGCTACACTTGATCTTGTTTCCTTTTTGATGACATTGATATCCTTTGATTTAGCATTGTCCTTGTTGCATTTGATCTTGTTTCCTTTCTGATATCTTTAATGAAAAGACTTCCTTTGAATTAGTACTGCCCTCCTAATTTCCTGTAATTAAATAGATACAGTTAGATTTGCATTATTGTCATCATTGAAACTTAGGTGTAACAATCTCGCCCTTTTTTATGAGGACAATCAAAAAGAGTAAACAGAGTATACTTCCCTTTCATATCTTAAAATGCCTGCTCCCCCTGAGTTGCTACCATGTAAACTGAAGTGAGTTGTTACCTTGTAAATTAAAGTGTTGCTCCCACTGAATTGTTGCGCTGTTTTACTCATCATGTTTCTCCCCCTTTAACATCAATCAAAAAGAAAGAAGCAAGTGCAGATAGAACAGTCATAACAGAGTAGATAATGAACATAGTAGTTATAGTAGCATAAATTATGCTTCAGCAGAGACACATGGTGATAGTTCTTACAGACCAAGGCAAAAGTAATTAACAAAACAAAAACAAACAAAGAGCAAAAAGATTGTTTTAAACAATCACACAACTACCTTAGTTCCTCCCCAGAAAGTATTTCAGGGTATTGATCGCTTTGGTGTAGAAAGAGTCATAGGAGGTTTCAACTTATTTGGTGATTTTGTCCATCTTTTTTGTCATGGAGTTGAATGTCCTGATTCCTTGCCTCCTTGTGGCACCCGTGTCCATCCTGAGCTTAGCCACATCTGTACCTGTTTCTTTGGTGACTTCCTTGATCTTGTCCATCTGTTCTTTCATTGCAATGAGCATGATTTTTACCCCGTCTAGACCTTGGTGAATCTGTTGTAGATTGTTAGTAGCAGTCGACTGAAGCTCTGTTGGTTCAGTGGGTGCCTCAACCTATACTGGAGCACTTTCAACCTTGGTACGTCTGACCCATCCCTCGTCACTTAGAGTGTAACCCATCATAGCAAAGGTTGTCTTATCATAGGTGCTTGTAATGTGCTTAGGTGAGAAAGGTTCCAAATCAACCTTCATGACCTCAAGAATATGTGAGATGAGCAAGTCACAAGGTAAACAAGAAGTAGAAGAGGATATATCCCTGATACTTTGAAGCATATAATGACGAATCCACACAAACCATTAAGCCTTTTGTTGTTCACAAGACAGTAAAAAATAAAGATATCCCTAGTAGTCAAAGTGTTGAGAGACCCAGTCCTAGGAAGTAGAGTAGTAACGATCATGTGGGCTAAAACGCGATGTTCAAACTTAAGACTTTTATGACCAATATCATGAGGGTTTTCAGACAGAAAATCTTTTGCCTCTTCTAAAGTAACTTCAAAGTCTTTAGGCCAGGAATTTTGCACAAAAACATCATAACCATAAAACTAAGTAGAAAAGATCTTCTCAAATTGATAGGAATCCAGAACAATCTCAGTGCTTAAAACCATTGACTCCAAGTCATCTTTGTCATTAACAAACAATTTGCATAAAACATCCTCACAGGTTCTTCATACACAGAATTTTCAACAATATCAAACAGAGAAGAAAGATGTTGAAAATCAAAGATAGAAATCACGTCACAATGCAAATTTTTCATAAGAGAGAGACTTACAGAGCGTCTATAAGCCATAGATTTAGACTTATAAGACTCAAACCTTGATTTCTCATTTGGTCCGTAGAAGTTCAGTTTATCCTCTGGCCAAAAATATGTGCTTTCCACCTTCCCTTTCTTGCATGCAGGCCTTTTTGGGGTTTGCTCCATAGGTTTTTTTCCTGATTTTATATGGCTAATGGGGGGATCCTCCAATGAGTCGCTGCTTTCATTATCGATTTTGAGGAAGTCTAAATCAAGGGATGATTCAAGGTCGACGGTTTCTTCAGGATTTTGGGTTTTTTGAAATCGTCTGCTTCGTCTTGTGGCAGTGGAGGATGAGAGGTTTCTCTTAGACATGGCAAAGAAATTGATGATAAGTGATGGAGAATGAGAAAGGAGGGGTGTACTTATCTAGGCTTTTGGAAGATTGAAGGGGTGCATCGAATAGAGTAAAGGGCAGGTTCATATTGAAGTGACACTTCTGAGGAGTTGCTTCGGCGGCACCAATGGAAGAGTAATAATAACACTCACATCAAATTAATACGCTCATCAATTAAGCAAACTAAAAAAAGGAAGTAAAATATTTTACAAAAATACGGAAGATTTTTACATAATAGACATAATACCAATCTTTTTACGCAGTAGACAAAATCTTTCTTCTAAAAGAGGTTTTGTAAAAATATCAGCAAGGTGAAACTCAGTACTAATGAACTCTAACAAAATATCACCTTTTGCAACATGATCATGAATAAAATGATGCTTAATTTCTATATGTTTTGCCCTAGAATGATGCACATAATTTTTTGAAGACATAGAGCACTTGTATTATCACAGAAAATTGGAGTAGAGGTAAGAGATAAATCATAATCGAAAAGTTGATGCATGATCCAAAGAACTTGTGTACAGCAGCTTCCAACAGCTAAATATTCTGCTTCAGTAGTTGACAAGGCAACGCAATTTTATTTTTTGCTATGCCACGAAATTAGAGCATTCCCCAGCAATTGACATGTACCACTAGTACCTTGCCTGTTAATCCTATCACCTGTGAAATCTGCATCTGAAAAACCCTTTAAATCAAAATTGTTGGAATAAACATACCATAATCCTAATTCAGTGGTCCCAATGAGATATCTAATAATACGTTTAACTGCAGTCAGATGAGATTTCTTTGCAGCCAAACTAAAATTTTGGACACCTACACAAACTGAACATTATATCTGGTCGACTAGCCGTGAGATATAGTAAAGATCCAATCATTCCTCTATATATTGTTTCATCCACACTTTTTCAATTCTTGTCATCTTCAAGCGTAGTTGTTGGACTAATTGGAGTTGCAATAGGCTTTGCATTCTCCATTCCAAATTTCTTTATGAATTCCTTGGTGTACTTGGTTTGGCTAATAAAAATTCCTTAGGAGATTGTTTGATTTGCGATCCAAGAAAGAAAGCTAGCTCTCCCATCATGCTCATTTCGAAATCTCTTTTCATGATATGAGCAAATTCTTCACATAATATAGATTTAGGACTCCCAAAAATAATATTGTCTACATAAATTTGAGTAATAAGATTACCTGAATTTGAACGCTTAATAAACAAGGTTGTGTCGATATTACCTCGTTTAGAACCTTAATTTAGAAGAAAAGAGCTTAGTCTTTCATACCAAGCTCGAGGGGCTTGTTTGAGTCTGTATAAAGCTTTTGACAGCTTAAATACATGGTTTGGGAAATTGTTGCTTACAAATCCAGGAGGTTGTTTCACGTATACTTCTTCAGAGATATATCCATTTAGGAAGGCACTTTTTACATCCATATGAAATAGCTTGAATCCTTTATGAGCAGCAAAAGCAAGTAGTATTCGAATAGATTTTAATCTTGCTACAGGTGCAAATGTTTCATCGTAGTCGATTCCCTCTTGTTGAGAGTAACCTTGAGCAACTAGCCTTGCTTTGTTACTAACTACTTGACCAGATTCATTCAGCTTATTTCTGAAAACCCATTTAGTTCCTACAATGGAAGCATTTGATGGTTTTGGAACCAAGTCCCACACTTTATTTCATTCAAATTGATCAAGCTCATCTTTCATAGATTTGACCCAGTAGTCATCTTTAATAGCCTCATCAACCTTTTTTGGCTCAAGTTGTGATATTAAGGCCAAGTGAGAGTTGAGCTTCTGAGATCTTCTGGTCGTGATACCTTCTTATGGATTTCCAATGATGAACTTGTGGGGATATCCAGGTTCACTTTTCCATTCATTTGGAACACCTGTGACTGGCTCCTTTTCCACAATGGTTGACTGTTCAGCAGAAGATGGTTCCTGGACTTCAATGTGCTCCTCAGTTGACTGATTTTGCTGATTGGTCGCCTGATCGTGACTGTCTTTTCCTGTAACAATAGACTTTGGGACAATAGAGATTTTGTTATCTTCAGGAAGTTTTTCATTCCTTAAGCGAGGGTTAGTATCCACAAAAAATAACATGAATGGATTCCTCAATACATAAAGTTCTTTTATTGAATACTCTATATGCTCTACTTGAGGGAGAGTATCCAAGAAAAATACCTTCGTCGCTTTTTGGATCAAACTTACCCAAACTGTCTTTTCCATTATTGTGAATTGAGCACTTGCAGCCAAATGGGTAGAAGTAACTGATGTTGGATTTCTTACCATTCCATAGCTCATATGGAGTCTTTTTAAGAATTAGTCGAATCAGACATCTGTTAATAATATGACATGTTGTGCTTACAGCTTCTGTCCAGAAGTGGTGAGGGAGAGAATTTTCCACAATCATGGTTCTTGCCATGTCCTGCAAAGTTCTATTCTTACGTTCTACTACTCCATCTTGTTGAGGTGATCTTCAGCAAGAGAAGTTGTGAGAGATTCCTTGATCATTACAGAAGTTTTCAAAGGCTCTACTTTCGAACTCTCCTCCATGGTCACTTCTGATAGTAGAAATGTAATATTCCTTTTCTCGTTGTTTACAGAAAACTTAAAAATTCCTTAGAGCTTCATCTTTATGGCTCAGAAAAATAACCCAAGTGAAACGAGAAAAATCATCTATGATAACAAAAGTATATTTTTTACCACAAATACTAACAGTTCTAGTTGGACCAAACAAATTCATATGCAAGAGTTGAAGAGCTATAGTAGTAGAAATAATATTTTTGATTTTAAAATATGAACGTGTTTGTTTTCCTAATTGACATGCATCACAAATTTGATCTTTTGAAAAATCTAGTTTTGGAAGACCAATGACAAGATCACGTTTGGAAAGTATTTGAATAGTATGCATGCTAGCATAGCCAAGCTTTCTATGCCATACCCAAGGATCATCAATCATAAAACCTAGGCAAATTTGATTATCAAGACTATCTATGTTACTGACAATATAGACATTCCTGTCTCTATTTCCAGAAAGAATAACTTTACCTGATTCGCCTTCAATAAACCAACCATGCTTTTAAAACGAACCTCATAGTTATTGTCACATATTTGAATGGTACTGAGAAGGTTGTAACCATGTTCATCAACCGGGTATACTTCGTCTATATCACATGTTGAGCTGAGAGGGACTCTTCATAATTACATTCCCTTTTGATTTATCTCCAAAAGTGACAGTTCTTCCATCTAGTTTGGTGACTGTCCTGAATATTTGTTTGTCACCAGTCATTTGTCTGGAACACGCGCTATCAAACTGCCATTTCCCTTTTCAATTCTTTTTGCGATGTTCCTGCAAAAAAAATTACTTGTTTTTAGGTGCCCAACCCTGCTTGGGTCCTGAATGGTTAATGCTCTGAGTATTAGCTTGACTAGAAGGCTTGGGTCGCCAGACCCATCTCCTGTTGTTCTTAAACCTGCAATGGTTAGAGGTATGTCCGAGTTTTCCGCAGTAAAAACATGAGGGGTTATTAGAATTTTCAGAGGCTTTTTCGCCTCTGATTCTAATCTTGCAATGGTTAGTGTTGTGCCCATTTTTGCCACAATGATTACATACAGAAAGATATCTAATTCTAGTCGGAGAGCAAACTGATTTTATCTAACTGAACTATGACTGGTGGATTTTCGTAATCCATTCAGTTGAAGTTGAAGTTCATTAACATAATCTTGAAGCATATCTCTCTCAATTTCACATACTTCAAACTTCAATGCCCAGTCTTTCTTTTTCTTTGGATTTTTCAAAGTTCATTCAGAACTTTCTCAATATCTGCAAGATCAATATCAACGAATTCTTGGAGTTCATGACAGTTAGGACATGTAGGAAGACATACCTCACTTGTTCATTCATCTGCCATGAGACCAAGTTCGCCTGAGTCTTCGTCTCTATATTCTTTGATGGCCATGAAGCACATGTTGGCGATTTATTTGTGATCAGATTCTTCTTCATCGCTCCAAGCTCTAAAGGATTTCTTCTTTTGAAAGTTCCCTCTTAGTTTCTTTTCCAATTCAGGGCATTCAACTTGAATGTGTCCATGTTTTCCACACTCGTAGCATTTTCTGTCACTTTTGTCATTATCATTGTTCATCTTTCCTTTTCTGAAATTTGATTTACCTCTTTTGTTGGTTCTGTTCTTCTTCATCATACTTGTTACAACTTTGGAAAGCATTGTTATGCTCTCATCTTGTTCTCCCCCTTCTTCTTCTTCTTCATTTTCTAATTCAGCTACTGTTGCTATGAATGCAATTGTAATCTTCTTTTCTCATTGAACTTGCATGTCTAAGTGTGTTTTCTCAAATGCAATTAAATTACCTCTAATTTCATCATAGAAAATGTTTTCAAGATCCTGACATTCCAAAGCAATGATTTTGCGTTGCCAAATCGTAGGAAGACTTCTCAGAATTTTTCTAACATGTTCTCCGTTTTTGATTGGTCTACCAAATGATTTTAAGTCTCCAAGGATTTTGCTGAGCCTGGAAAATATTTTCTCTACTGATTCCCCATCGTTCATTTGAAATAATTCATAGTCTCGAACTAGAAGATTGATCCTTGTTTCTTTCACTTTGTTGGTTCCTTCATATGTGGCCTCTAACTTATCCCACATTTCCTTTGCAGTTTCACAGTTTTATCTTTTCATATTCTTCTCCGCTGATAGTATTGTATAGTAGATTTTTTGCCTTAGCTTTCACTTGAATTACGGCTGATTGTTCTTCAGTGTAATCATCTAAATCAAAAGGATCAGATGATACTATGATTTGACCATTGTCATCCTTCTTTGGGGGAATTGGAAGATTTTTCCTTTTTTATCACGCGCCAAACTTTAATGTCATATGACATAGTGTAGGTCTCCATGCGCACTTTCCAATGAAAGAAGTGCTGACCATTAAAGTAAGGGGGTCGTACCTGAGAAGTTCCTTCTTGGAATAGTGCTCCAACGACTGTATTTGATCTCATGATCTTTTTCTCACTTGCTGTTAAGCAAAGTTCGTGAGCCTTGCTCTGATACCAATTGAAAGTGCAGAGGGGGGGGGGTTGAATTATAACTAATTAAAAATTGGTCGACTTAGAAGAGACTTAGTCGACTTATTATTATCAACGGTTTTGATTGACGAAGAACAGTAAATTGCAACGAATTTAAAACTGAGAACACATGAGTTTTATACTAGTTCAATACCGGTTTGGTACCTACATCCAGTTTTCTTGGGTCACAAGGGTTCTCTTAGATCTTCAATAGTTGGTTACAGTAGCAGTGGTTTCATGGATCATTTACCCCCAACGATTTTTTGCAGCAATGTTTTATAAGCTTGACACAACTCTTGATTTGCTTCCTAATACTTCTTACCATTTGAGACACAGGTAAACTTAGGAATATAGTATTTGTGCTAAGAACTAGGTAGACATAGAAAACAACGGTGAGTTGCGTAATTGAATTCTTGAGTCTGCCAATTTTCTTATACAAGAGTTTTGAGTAGCCATTGCAGATTGACCCTTGATTGTGGCACCAAATATTCTAAGAGATTTAACCCAAGGGATGTCTCCAAATCCTGCACAAGAGATGGACTGGATTCATTTACGTCCTTCCTTTTCGTATCCATAATCAAGGGAGTGATTTGTGGCTTAACTTGATCGATCGGTCTTCAGAATCTCCAGATTCCAAATTAATCCTTGAAATAGGGCCTGACTTTGTATAGTGGCTGCACGTGATCTTGTTTCCTTTTTTGATGGCCTTGACATCCTTTGATTTAGCATTGTCCTTGCTGCATTTGATCTCGTTTCCTTTCTGATATTTTTAACAAAAAGACTTCCTGTGAATTAATACTGCCCTCCTAATTTCCTGCAATTAAATAGATACAATCACATTTGCGCTATTATTATCATTGAAATTTTGGTGTAACATTGTATAATCTCATGTCTCATCTAAAATTTGGATTGGTTCGTCACAAAAGGAATATTTCTATTTTGTTTATTTTTCCTCTAAGTGTAGGTTTGATAATTGCAAACATGTCTCCTTACGTGCAGGACAACTCATAATATCACTTGAAATTCATCGCTCATACTTTATACTTGGCTTGTTTAACTAAAATCATTTCAATCTCTTCTTCGCTTTACAATACTGTCAAACTTTTTTATAATTGTTTCGACATTTTTTGATTTTTATAGCGAATGGTTGTTATATACATAAAATAATATTTATTTTTTAAATAATTTTCGATTGTGGTAGATAAAATTATCCTAAATTAACTTGTTTTCCTTTTTAATGTTACATATAAAAGATAAAAAGATAATTTTAATTTAGAATCTCAAAATATATACATATTCACTAATTAAGTATTAAAAAAAGCTATATTATTAATAAATTCATAACTAAATATACAAAGATTTAAACTCTAACACACACATTTGAAAGCTAAGTTACTAGAAAATTAAATTCTTAAATATTGATGGAGAAAGTCTCAAAATTTATGAGCGGATCATTAAATCTTAAGCATTACGCAAGATGAAAACTTTATCCAATGGAAAAGATTATATGTGTGGATCTTTAAATATTAGACATTATGCACGAAAAATCTATTTTAATGGACTTAAATAAGATCTTTAATTATAGAAGTGTATACTAATGTAATATATTTTTATTATAAGTGGTGCATTAAAGTTTAAAATATTTGGTCAAATTAATATCTTTAGACTTATTATTGATCATCCTAGAAATTCTACATGGCTGTTATAGAGAGGTAATTTTAGAAAAAATGTGTTGCTACAAAGATGGATGTTGTTGAAAAATTGTTATAGAGAGGTCAAATATAACATAAAAACGATTTTGAAAAAGATTTAACTTTTATAGTGAATGGTTGTTATATGAGGATATTGTTATAGAGAGGTTTGACTGTATACGGATTTCGTGTTTCCTTGGTTTACAAAGTTTATAGCGACGATCAGTGGCGGAGGCAGAACTTTGACCAAAGGAATGCAAAAAAAATACGTATATATATACACACATAAAAGAAAAGTTTTGACCTTATATATACAATATAATTTTTTGATGACCAACTCCTTTCGGTCCCCTTGCTCCGGCCCTGCTGCTAATTTCCTATGTCATAAACTTCCAAATTTTGTTCCTTTTTCACTTTTTTTTTTTAAAAAAAAATGAAGTAGTATTTATTGTCTTTTATATCTCTCTCTTTTTTTCCCTCTTTTTTGGGGAATTTTGTTGGATGACGTATAATTTTTTATTTTAAAGTTTAAATTATATAGTATATAAAGAATTTACACTATCAATATACATGTTGTGTGACACATTGTAACAAGCTATCTACCACTTTCCAAGTCATCAATCGTTAATCTTTTTAAAAGGTAGAATACGTTTATCAGATTGGAAAAAAAACTACTTCTATCACCAAATATCTATGGGAGCTAGAACAAAGAATACTTTCATGAATTTCAGTAGTTGTCAATCTTTCAAGTTGTCCTTAAGAATTTGCACAATTTGTTGTCTATACATAGTTAAATATGAAAGAAAGAAAAATCCAACTGACACAGTGAATCATGTCCGTCAACTGCAGCACCACCTACTCCAATCTACCATCAGGATCAGCAACTGCAAGCACTACATTTACAGTCCCAACAGTCGGTACTCAGCAGTAGCAGCTCCAACAGTAGTAGTCACAAACAAGCACAGCCAACAGCTCCATCAACACAACTGTGCAGCCATAAGTCACACATGGATGGATATCTTCAACTAGGCTTTCCCTGTTACAAGAGTCAAAGCAAAATTGAAGATAACTCGTGCTCTTTTGATACTTTTCGTAAAATTCTGACAGCATTACATATGTGTCAGAGGTACATAGGGGAGATCAAATCTCATATCAAAGTAGTCACAATAGGAACAAATGTACTCTTTTGTATAGCTGACCTAAGAAAATTTGTACATACGACTGTCTATTACAAAATGGACAATCATCGCATTATCACATGTCTAACCTGTTACTACTACTTAGGTACTTATAATCAGTACTTTAAGATGATCATAAGTACATGTACTTTTTTTTGGGAGGTAAGGTTCATGTCTCCTCCGCTTTGTATTATGTTCCTAAGTAATAAAAACTCTATTTAACCAAAAAAAAAAAAATCATGTCCGTCAACGATTGCAGATAGCCTTAAAGTAGCCTTAAAGTGAAGGCTCTAATCTAGAAATAAATTTTTGAACTTTCAATCGACATGACAATCATGCCTGCTTGACCAACTCTTGGCACAATCAATTTGAGATTTCCAAGTGAAAAATATAAAAGAGAACTTTCACGAGAGAAGGAGGAGTACTGGCTCTTATGTCCTTTCCTATTCGGTTGAAATATACTCGTTGTTGCTTTCGTACTTGATGGCTTCTGAATATTGTTAAAGTAATTTTTAGAAAGCGCAAAAATAAAATATGTCATATGAGACTAATTTCAATTGTTTTTCTCTTCTAATGATCTTGAATTTGAAAACGTAATTTTGTAATTCAAGTTTTAGTTAATTAGTTTTCCCCATAGAAATTAATTCTTCTCCAAGATACCTTTTTTTTATTGTTTTTCTAGGTTTATCTATGCCCTGACATGTTATTGGTTACGGATTCACTCGAATTCAATAATTTTTACTCATATTACGTGTACATTAAAAAATAAACAATATAACCCATAAACTCAAATTCTAAATTCGTCTCTGAATACTCTTCTATAAATCGCTAAGATAATGGCGGTATATTTGGTGCCGCGACAAAAAAGAGGAATCAGAAGTTTTTTTTAATTAAGATTCTAAATTGAGATATTCTTTATCCCTTTTATTCTTTCGAAGGCTCAAAAATAGTAAACGCTTTAAAATAGTAAAAGATTTAGGATCTCCTATATAAACTCTATCCCTCTTATTTCTTAGCTTGTCAAATTTTTGTCACTGCGAAAGTTATTTACTAAACATAGATCTTTGATTGATATGTCTGAATAAGGTTTATCAATGACCATTCAATAATCTGTATAAAATTTGTTGAACAATTTCTAGAAATGTATCTTAATTACTTATCTCTAACATGAGGAATTGATCACAAAAGGCAAGATTAAAACCCGCCCTATAAACCCCATATTTGAAACTACATCTACATCATTCTTTAAATAAATTTTTGCAATTAAATATCCTGTTGTCAATTCGAAATCGCAGAATTTTAGATTATTTATTTGAATTACTTGAAAAGGAAAGCCTTAGAGTAACGGCAAGAGTTGTTTTCATATGACAAGGTCACAGTTCAAACTGTAGACTACTTACAATAGACCATATATGGTCCAACCCTTCTAAAGATATACCTCAAAATTGTTTTAATGACACATAAGAGTGGAGATTGAAGATCTTCTATTTTATATTTCATATAGCCGATTAGTACAAAATGAAAATGGTGTTGGTTCACGCATTATGGCTAGATTCCTCTTACTTAAAAAATGGAGAGGGACAATTCTCCACTTGATGGATCAAGTGTGACAGTCTATGACTTATGGCCAGGGCGAAGCTAGAAGCCCGACTACGGGTTCGACAAAACTCAGTATCTTTTCCTCAAACGGTGTATTTGGGTTAAACTTTTCATTAAATATGTACAAATATTAAATTTAGAAACCAGTTATTAGCAATTAGTCCTGCAATTCCCCTAGTATTATGTATAAGCAATCCGACAAATATAAAGACTTGTATGCATCAAGTTCATAGGAGTTGGCCTTTATTTTAATTTTTTGGGGCAGGATAATGCATGCAATGCACAGTCCCCATTGATTTGATATATGAAAACTAGGAAGCCGAGCATTTATTTACTCAAATGTATTCATAAATATTTCTCCTAAAATATTCTTTTTTTACATTTTGATATTTCAGGAGGAAAACAGGAAAAAGAAAAGGAACACATACCATGAAAGGAGCAACAGTTGTAGCCACTATCACCTCAACAATAACAATCATGGCAATGTTGTTCTTCACGATCGATGCCTC
Source organism: Nicotiana obtusifolia (assembly GCA_002018475.1). NCBI lineage: Eukaryota > Viridiplantae > Streptophyta > Magnoliopsida > Solanales > Solanaceae > Nicotiana > Nicotiana obtusifolia. Next base: position 72,637 of record MCJB01048541.1, read on the forward strand.
AACTGTCGCAGCAGGATTTCCAGACACAAAGAGTGTTGTAGTAACCAACAACCACACAAATTAACTAAGCATCCGATGCTTCTCCTTCGATGACGATGGTGAAGTTAGGCATCTGAATAAAATGGGTAGTTTCAACATCACTGTTACAATCGGGAAATTCTTCCCTTCTTCCATCATGTACAATTGCTCCACAAACATGGGAACTTTCGTCGCCTTTCGATCCGACTAGAATGCATTAGTCATTCAACAACTTGTGAATGGAGGTTTGATGAGGAGTTCACATATCTCTACAACCCCAAGGATGAAGAGTGGGTTATTCATGAATATAATCCCAATTATGAGTCCCTTGAAAGAGGAGTCATCAAAGGGTATTATGTTAACTAAAAGTAACACAAACAGACGAGCTTAAATGGAACAACATAGCTAGTGAAGATTCAGATAGTCGACTCCAACTTGCTTGGACTACCAAAAAGCTTCACAAAATCCATGACTAAAAGATGTACCTGGAGAATGTCATAGATAGGGTAGGTTGAAAACTAAAGTTGGTTATGACTTGTAAGATAACCAGAATATTTAGTGTAAGATTTTAGACAATTGTAGCTGAAGCTGGCCCTTTAGGAATTCAACTTAAGACACTGCAAAGCTTCATGGATAGCTTGGCTTCCTCGTAAGCAAGCTATGTGTAATTTTAATGAGTAATTTTTGTATATTTATCATTTGATCTACATTTTGGTAGCCGCATACAGAATTGGTACAAAGCCTTAACCAAGATGTGTCATTTATTTGATACCACAAGCCGGTTTGGGATTCCCTTTCCATCTGTCATTATTAGGAATGCCTTCTAAAACCATGAATATAATTGTGAAAAAGGAGCAAGAAGTACCACAATGTCAACATCTCGTTGTAGTATGTGGTTATATCTCGGCGTCCCTTCTTGTTGTCTCATAGTTGTGTTTTAGTTCAAAGATTTAAGACGAATAAAACTAACTAGGCACAGAAGTGAATCCAAACTTAAGCTTTCTACCACTTCTTCGGTGCACTGAAACATACGTTTTGACCTCGTCTAGACAGCAAAAATATTGTCTTTCCATGTTCTGATTCCTTCCAACGACACAACTTAGGACGATTCTTCCTTTAGACTAGCAGCAATCTCCATAGGCCAGCTCTGTCACATGTCTTAGTATTTACCAGCTTCGTTGTTAAATGGATAACTCACAAGTTACTGACCAGAGGATTTCAAACTTAGTGTTCGGATCACAGTGCATTTGTTATGGTTGTTCTCAAGAGAATTCATCAGCAGATTGCGCATCAGAACCATACTCTTCCAATTTAGAGAGCAACATAATCTCATCGAGCATTTTATATATTGCCTGAGATTGGGGGTGCGAGTCATCAGCAACCACAAATTCGTAAAAATTACCATCGACCTCTATCAAACTATATCCTGGATTCTTCTTGACGCCTTTAGCTCTCATTAAAGTTCTAACCATTCTAACATCAGCCCATTTCCTCTCATCTGCACACAGACTTGCAAGAAGCACATAAATACCACTATCTTGAGGATCTAATTCTATAAGTTTCTCCGCAGCAACCTTGGCCAGCTCAACATTTCCGTGCATCCGACAACCATTAAGCAGAGCACCCCAAACAGCTTTATCGGGTTCCATTGGCATTTGTTTTATAAAATTATAAGCTTCTTTCAGATGCCCAGATCTACTCAGTAAATCAACCATGCAAGCGTAGTGGATCACCTCGGCCAACAATCCATTTAAATCCATGCTCCTAAAGTATTCCCAGCCTTGATTGACCAATCCACCATGAGCGCATGCCGATAAAACACCCACAAATGTGATGCTATCGGGCTTGAATCCCGTACATTTCATTTGCTCAAAAAGAGCGAGGGCCTTCTCAGTGAGCCCATGAGAAGCACATCCTACGATTACTGAATTCCAAGAGACCAAATCTCTTTCTGGCATTTCGTGAAAGAGCTCTCGAGCAACATCCATGCTTCCACATTTTCCATACATGTCTATTAATGTGTTTGCCAAGATCACGCTATATTTAACCCGTTTTTGCTTAATATAGTAGTCATGAATTCGTCGAGCAAAATCCAAAGAACCAGATTGAGCACAAGCAGAGAGCACAGAAACCAAAGTGCTCTCTATGGGAACCAAACCTTGTTTCTCCATTTCATGAAAGAGTTCAAGGGCCTCCCAAGGTCTATTATTTTGCGAGTAGCATGCAATCATCGCAGTCCAAGAAACTATATTTCTCTCAGGCATATCACTAAAACACTTTTTTGCCATGTCTACCTCCCCATTTTTGGCATAGCCGTGGATCATACTTGTCCACGAAAAGACATCCTTTATTTCCAACTTATCGAAAATCTCTTTAGCCATAGGCAAACAACCACACTTCACATACATATCCAATACAGCATTCATCAAATTAACACCGCATTTTACACCTCTTTTCTCCACGAGTACATGAACCGATTTCCCCAAGCTCAAATCCCCCTTCAACGAACACGCAGAAAACACTGTTATCAACGTAACATCATTAAACTCAACACCATTTGAACACATCAACTCAAACAACCCCAACGCCTCATCAACCATATTCCTCTTCACATACCCATCAATCAAGCTAGTCCAGGTAACCACATCCCTCACAGGACTTTCATCAAACACCTTCTGGGCATCGACAACTTTCCCGCTCTCTCCATAAAAATGAATCAAACCATTCCTCAAAATCAAATCATTCAGGAATCCAACTTTCCAAATCCGACAATGCACTGAACCACCCACCCCCTCCAAAACCCTACACCCTTTCAACACAAAAACATAACTTCTTTTATCCATTTCAACATTTTCCCTTACCATTCTCCTAAAAAAGCAAAAACCCAATTCAAAGAACTGATTTTTAACATAACCTCTAATCATATTATTCCAAATATACACATTGGGTTCATTAATTTCAGAAAACAAAGCATTTGCATAGTGTATATCACCATTAACATCCAAAGCACAAAAGGATATGAGTCTACTGATTGGGAAAATGTGAGAAATTATGCCAGTGTGTATCATTTTGGCTTGAATTTGCTTTAGTTGTGACATTGAATTGCAAGATTCTATGAGGATAAGAGTTGGGTGGGTGATTACAAGATTTGGGTTTTGGTTTGAATTCCATTTTGGTTGTGAGGAAAATAATAGCTTGTGAAAATGAGGGAAAGATTGGATTTTTTTTATGAATGGAAGGTGTGGGAATTTCATAAGAAGAAGGAAAGAGGTGAGTGTTGTTCATTGATTCTGCAACAGTTCTTTCGTTGAAGGACTTGAGGGACTATTTCGGGCTTATTCTCACAGCATTTTATCACACTATAATGCTAATTCTTGTAGTATTTGTTATAGTATCACATTGGATTTGGTATAAAAAAATACTCTCTCTCTCAAATTATCTCATATTTCTCTTTTTACATGTCATTCAAAAAAATATTAAATATAAGAAATTTTTAACTGTTTTATCCTTATTTATGTTATAAGATATAATCTCTCTTTATTTAATATTTATTCATAATTGAGATATTTGTAGTCTTCAAGAACAACTAATATTAAGGGTAAAATAAGAAATAAATAATTAATTTAATCTTGAACTTCTAAAATAATAATTAATTAAAAATAACTATTTTTAAAAATCACGACAGATAATTCGAGACAAAGGGAGTATAAAAATAATAGTGTATTGATATTCACAATATTGAGATTGAAGTGGTAACCAAACGTTATAATAATCAATACACATTTATATACATGAATTATTTGCCTTAATGTATGCTTAGAGGTTGTTTGGTTCAAGGGGTTAGGTAGGTTATTTTGGTAAAATTTTGGTTATCATGTCGTTTAGTTTGAGGTATTAGCTAAAACTAATATTATTTTATACCAAAATTTTGGTATAATTTATCTCATATAGAAGATGAGATAAGTTATTATTATAATAATCCTAATTTTAATGTTAGGATTATAATCGTAGAATATTTTGATTTTGAACCAAATAACCCCTCGTGTTATCGGGATAAGGATTTTTATCCCAATATAAATTTAGGATAATTTTTGTCCCATATTTTATTTTATTTTGCGTTAGCTAATGCGAGATAAATTTTATATCAAAATTATGATATTACATAATCCAATATCAAAATTTTATACAACTTTATATATCTCTTTCGTTCTTATAGGCTAACATTAAGGTACGCTTCTCCACCTATCACTTTTTAGTATAATGTTAAATAGCTTGATGAACCATACTACTCTTACTTCTTCACGACACTTCTAGACCTCTATAGGGATATTATTTGGACCACAAAACTTTTTAACCATGATATTTTTGTATGGCATCCTTTATATCTATCGCCGTAATATTATGATTATAGCCAAAATTTCTATCATACACAGACATCTGGAGGTCTAAAATGCTATCCTTAGTTCGAGTTGAACAATTGATCAAAATATTATTTCTATGTCTCCTTGATCTCGTTATCTCCTGTCAACACTTGTTGAGAATCATTTTTAATACACTTCATCTAGTTCAAATTCTTACCTCTCTTCTATATTGGTCGTGCTAGTTTAAACAATTCTTTCTCCCCTTCTCTTGTCTATAGCTTTTGGTATCAGTCATCTAGAGTTTTCCTTTGGACTTTATTAATCGCCTTCATAGCTTCCTTCTTAACTTGTTCCTTAAAGTCCTCTCCACTTTTTGCTTTTGGCAAATTCATATAACACTCTCTTTTAGCTTTAGTAACTACTTGTACATCTTCATTCCACCACTAGGATTTCTGTCGTCGAGTCTTAGATCTTTAGACACGCCTAGCACTTTCATTGCAACTTCTTTTACGCATCCTGGCATTTCACTTCCACATGATGTCTACATCACCCTCTAGATCCCGAGATCCTTTTTCTCATACTTTTTCTTGAAATTCTAATTGGTTAAAGCCCTTTAGTGCCCACCACCAACTATGGGGTAGTTTGCAAGCCATCTTCTTTCTTACTCTACTTTTAAGCTTTGCATTCAAGACTACTAAACATATATTAGGTGGTCTTTGTTTTATTTCATCTTCTAGTAAGGATAAAGGCTATTTGACTATGGCTACCCTCACTTTTATAAGTTACTAGGCATGAATCTCTCCTTTTAAAAAATGTGTTGGCTACCACTAAATTATAAGCTAAAATGAATTCTAATATAGCTTCCCCAATGATTCCTAGTACCATAAGTACTACCCGTGAACCTATTCAAACATTATATCATGACTCCGAGAAATCTATATTTTCTCAAAACTTAACTTCAGCTTCAACAATAATCTTGTATGTGAAGCATAGGCACTAATGATATTAGTTGTCTCCTTCCTCCATACAAGTCTTATTGCAATAATCATATCCCCACCTCGATTTACTTCTACAGCTTCATCTTTAAATCCTGGTTCAATAATGATATTCACTCTCTTTCTATTTTTATTTATCCCACAGTATCATAATTTATAACCTGTTTTACCTATCTCTCTAGTCCTTTGGTATGTTCATTTAGTTCTTGAAGACATGCGATAATTGCTATCCTTATTTTTAAGATATCCACTAATTCCATCAACGTTCATGTCAAAGTGCCTATGTTTTAGCTACCTACCCGAATCCCCTCTCTTCGACTTGTCTTTTCATTCTCATCCGTTTAAGATGTGAGAACTCTTTCTTATTTTGCACAAATCTAGATACTGATATGGCAGAACTAGCTTCTTTACCCACACTCATCCCTCCATGATGTGGAACACATCTGGGCGCCTATGTGGCGGAACTAACTTCTTTACTGCATACATTCATGATGGGGGAACCCTTGCTCATACTCCCTTACACCAAAGCAGTAATGCGGTTGAACCTCTTCCTCATTTTTTATCATTCGCGTGCCTAGGTGGACATATTCCAACGATATCTTTATTATGAGAATTCATCATGAACTGACAAGTTTTACGATAACTGCTAGCTTATCGTAATCCTCCTCCTTTATCTAGGCTTGAGACCGTCAATGTGAGCAAGCCCGTATTAATGGAGTTTGGAGACATACTATGTCATATTTTGAGAATAGGAGCACTTTTGGTCATAAATTTTTTTGGGTAGCAAATATGAATATTACCAATGTATGTATGAAGTTTTTAAAGGGGACTTTTAGGGTCATCTTCTCTTTTTCTTTTTCCATTTTTGGACAGATCAATCAATAGTTAAATGGAGATCTATAGCCTAATAGTGATTTCCTTCTTAAAATGTTTGTAGCAGGAGGACTCTTATATTAGCGAGATCCGTTCGAAATCACTACTGTATTTAATAGTAGGTCGCTTCTTAGTTTTTTCACTACTTTAAAAAGTTTTTTAGCGACAAAATATCTTTAGGACAGGAAAGGTAATTCTAGAATTTAATCACTAACTTCAACATAAGGTTACTTTTTAAAAAGAGGAACAACAAATATCAAAGAAATAAATAAGACCGTTTTTATCCCAATAAACAAATTAAGAGTCTTATTTACTTCATTCGTTTCACTTTATTCAACGCTACTTTATTATTAGTTTGTTGCGAAAAAAATTATACGTTCTAATATTTTTTTAATGAGAAATTTGTATAGTCACATAAATAGTACATTTAAGACCATAAATTTTAAATATTTTATAGCCACATAAATATTATATTTAGAGATTTTTTCTTTCGACCATATTTCAATTGTTAATACGATATATAAGGACCGCTACTACAAAGAGTATTACACTCCTGATCGTGAAATATCGGTTGCTTGTTGAACCCTGTGAATTGCGTGAAAGTAGGATACTTCAAATTCGGGGGTCAAAGAATTTTAGAAAACGTTCTTGGTGAAAAAAAAGTGAATGAATGATCCCACTGAATTGAATTGGGTCCATGAATCTGTATATTTAAGATCATAAATATTTAAATTATTTATTTATTTATTAATTTTTATGCCAAGTCAAATTATAACAAACGAAGTAAAATGATAGGCTTAACATAAAAAAAGAATAAAACAAAATGGAAAATTGAAAAGCAAAGAGGGAGGGTGCAAAATAAAATGTGACTTCTAAAAATGGTGAATTTAGATTCCCAGAGGAGGATAAATGTGCCATATGTCCAATTACAGTAAACTGCTTCTGAATCTGACCAAAAAGTTAAAATTCTGAATTTGGTATTCAAAAAATTTTGAAACCAAATTTTGGGCTAGATATCGTAATCCATTTTTGAGTCAGAGCACAGAAAATCGAATTTTGAACTTTCAATTTTTCCCCACGCACTTCTTTAAGAAATCTTATATCGCTCTGACAATGCTTACACATGTGGGGAAGGAGGAAAAGGCACTGTTTCCTAAGGCAAAATGCAATTGGTTTAGAGCACTTGTCCTTTTTCACTTTTACAGTTATTTTTTTCCGGCTTATTTCTTGTTTGGTTATTAAGATAACGGATAATAAAATTAAAATAAATTGTGTGATTATTTTATCTCGTTGTTAGTTGAATCTCATAATTATTTACATTATAATAGCAATTCTTTTTACCATATTAATAGTCCGTTTGATCAAGCTAGAAAAATTTGCTTAATTGAAGAGTGCTTTTTTTAAAAGTGCTTTTGGTGAGAAGTATTTTATGTTTGGTTAATTAATTTGAAAAGCACTTTTGAGCATTAATTAATATTTGGCCAAGCTGTTAAAAGGTGCTACTAAGTGTATTTTTCTCAAAAGTGCTTTTCAAAAAAAATACTTACGGGGAGAAGCTACTTTTTTTTAATTCTCAAAAATTATTTTTGCTTCTACCGAAAAGCACTTTTTTCCTTCAAAAAACTTGGCCAAACACCTTAACTTTGAAAAAAAAAATACTTTTGACAAAAAAAATACTTTTGGCCAAGATAAAAGCTTGGCCAAACAGGCTATAAACATAGGATAGCAATACAAGGATTATCAATTTCAAGATAAAAACGGTTGGATGTGCGTGAACAAAATCTCACGTAGAAAGTAGAATAGAAAAGGTTATTTATAAAGAGGTGAATACTCTTAGAGCTAGTTTGGTACTAGGGATAAAGGATAATTAATTCCGAGATTTATATTTGAAATGACTGTATCCCACGTTTGGTTGGGAAAAATTGTAGTATAATTAATTACGAGATTGTAGTGTTATTTTTATCCCTATGAAAGGGTGAGATTACAATCCTAGATAATTAATACTAGATAACTTGTTTCCCAACCAATCGAGTCCTTAATAGTGTAGGACCTTTTAGGAAAAATCGTGCGAGCTTGGTCTAAAGCGGACCATATTGAGAGTATTTTTCGGTCGTTTTAGCCCAACAATTAGTATTAGAACCGATGGTTATGCGGGACCGATTATGAAGATGACAGAGTGATGGTATACGATCCGGCTTAGTTCCTTTGCACATCTCTAGGCCAATTTATTACCTTTGCCCGTAGCTGTCTTTGGGCTTCAGTGACCGTAAATACTCGGATCATGTGGGTGGCATAGAGTTAATCTCCAAATTAGCCCCTAACCGGTGATGGGTCATGTGAAACTTAATTTAAGGGGGAGATTGTTGGGTTTGTGTGAACAGAGTCCTACATGGAAAGTAGAAAAGAAAAATGAGCTACTTATAAATAGTTGAATACTCTTAATGGTGTAAAGTATTCTGGGGAAAATCGCATGGACTTGGCTCAAAACAGACAATATCATATTATATTAAGAGTATTATTGGCTTGTTTAACCACAACAAAAACAAAATAAATATAAAAATGCCCTTCTCGAATGTTCTTCTCCTAATATCATTTAAATATTTGTTTTCAATTAGAAATAAAAGTTTATCCAAGTTCAGCTAATGTAAATAAAAACATGCTTTATATCATATCATGTATATTTTATGTTTACTCTAGTAAACGAAACATTTACCAGTACAAGTATATCTACCAAATAATTTCACCGTTATTTGATTGTCACATTATAATTCCAGTATAACTTATTTACAAATTAAATAACTCCTAATTGAATAAATTTTCAAGTGAACATAGTGTGAGAGTTACACGCAAATAAAAATTTACATGCATGTAATTTTACACCAAACCAACAAATGCATAATATATATATTTCATCTACACATTTATCACTTAATAGCATAGTTAAGAGTTAAATGTTCTTATTTTAATTTTTAGTTGTTAAAGTTAAATTAATTAATTTAGCCTAAACATCGAGTGCAAATAAATTTTTATCTTATACACAAAGGATAATTTCATATATACTCTATCATTATCATTATAATAAAGCCAAAAGATTATTTCTGTCACATTAAAGTGATTATACTTTATTCATTTGCGGGAATGATTTTACTACCCAATTTAAACTTTAAAGCTAATTCCACAAATCTTTGTTGAATTTTTTTTATAATTCTATATATTACATGAATCTCCTTTCTTTGATATTTAATGTACACGTCAAAGAGATTTAAAGTCTATGAATTCAAGTTTCAAAACTAATTTAATAGATTCACCATTTATTATTTATATTATCTAGTAGATTTTTTAATTATACAAAGTCTAAATCAAAATTATTGAATCAAATTAATCAATAACTTATACAGTAATTTCGTCTTGAACAATTCATTTTTCTTATCTGGTATTGGGTATTCGTTTCGAGGTCCGACTAATTAAGAAAAAATCCTAAATTCGGCTGCTCCACTTAGTAGGCATTTGGACATAAAAAACTAATTTTAAAAAAAAGTAATATTTGAAATTTAAAATTATGTTTGTACGTACGTTTCACTTGAAGAATATTACAGTTTTTTGTGATAAAAAAGTCCTTTTGAAAATTAAATGGTCAAAATAACTTTCTTGGTTTTTTGAAAAACTCATTTTCAAAATGTTTTAAAAAACGTGCAAACACAACCCATTCTTAGCAATGCGAATAATGGCTGCTACTGAAGAGAACAATTCTAGGTCCACTTTTACCAGAAAATTTCCAGATGAAAAAGAATCATCATCTTCATCACCAAATCCAGATGCGTTGGCTCTGTCGTTTCCTAGAAACGAGGAGGCAGTGCCATTGGAAGTTTTTTACCCATCTGAGGATGAAAAAGGTAACAGATCTTCTAGATTTACTGCTAGTAAGTTCAGTACTAGTGACACAGAGAAAGTGTTCAGTAATGGCAAAAGTGTGAATTCGGGTAAATCAGAGGGTAAGACAGGTACAAAGAGAATAAGGCCGTGTTTGCATGAGCAGAAAATGGGCGAAGTTAGAAAGTCTCCGCGGTTTAATACCCCTTCAAATGGAGCTACATTAGAGCTGTTCGCATTGCCAGAACCGCAGAAGAGCGTGTCAGGCACAGGAGCCGCCGGAAAAAGACGGACATTGAGAGAACTGCAAGCTTTGCTGACGCCGGAGTGCAAGAACCGCAACGCGTCAGTTACACGCGCCGTCAAGAAGAGGGGTATGAACGGAGAATCGCAGGATTTGCTGACGCCAGAGAGTAAGAAGACAAGCGCGTTGCAGACAAGCGCTTCCAGGGGAAGTGTTTCAGTAAATGGAGCTAAATTAGAGGTAGCCCTGTCGCCGGAGCCACAAGAAAGCGTGTCAGGTACACGCGCTACGAGTAAATATGGTACAAGGAGAGAATTGAAGGCCTTGCTGACGCTGGAGAGTAAGAATAGCGCCGGAAATGGTTCAGTGAATGTAGGTGAAAAGTCCCGAGGATCTCGGAGAAAAGATACTGTTTCAGCTGAATCGCCAAAAACATTGGAGAAACTTTTGGCGGAGAGTAATTCGGTGGGAGAAAAGACTTTAAGGTCAAGAAAAATAGAAGGTTCTGTTAATAATGATAATAATAACAAAGGATCTGATAAAAAGAGGAAAAATTCATCACATTCAGTGGGAAAAAATGGGAGGAAACAGAATAGCAATGTCTGTTTTATTGGCGAGCCAATAGCTGCAGAGGAAGCTCAAGAGAGGTGGCAATGGCGTTACGACTTGAAGGTTGGTACTTGATACATATTTTTATTTTACGTTATTTTACTCAGAGGCTCGAAATTCAATAAAATTCTATTTGATTTACTTGTTTCTAAACTTATTATTTGTACTTATTTAGTGATTTTCGTAACACATGTATAGAGTATGAGATAAAACTACTAGCTCGAATGAAGCCATACTTCTACTCTACACCTGCCCCTGATTTTATTTTACTTAATTGACTGTGGTAGTGTGTAGTTAGGAAAGTATGGGTGTATCTCGACTAATTCACAGGGCAATTCCACCATCATAGATATTGGCTAAATCTGCCCGGGGATTAAATTTGCTCGTGTTTTCCATTTATGCGGGCTTATGCTTTCCTGAGCCGAGGGTCTATTGGAAATAGCTTTTAGTGGCCCTCCCCAGACCCCACGGTGTGGGATAATATTGGGTATGTTGTTGTTGTTGTTGGATTAAATTTGCTCGTGAATGGCTCAATTAAGTGTGGCTTCAGCTGTTACTCCTCTATAAGCAACTACTGAGCCATCCAATTGAGGATGATCTTGGTATGTACTGTTTTTTCTTAATTTTCTTTTTTATTACACCGTGGAGGGGAAGGCAAAGGGGAAGAGAGGGGAGGAGAATGGAACAGCAAAAATCAAACTCACAAATTTGTGGAAGACTTGCACCAATACCACTTTGATACAACCCTTGGCAGTGGTACATAGTGTTGGTTTTAGCTTTTCGTTTCTTATGGGTGAGTTAGATTTCACATGGAGATGCTCTTATCACTTATCAGTACCATGCTGAACCCGTTTGCGAATTGAGACCAAAATGCCCCTTAAAGTATTTAATTTTAATGAGGTGGCAGGGATATTTTAGTGAAAGAAAATTTGTTACCATTTTAAAAAAAACATTTTAGTGAAAGAAAAAATGAGTATATTGCTAAAACTATAGCAAAACTCTTCTTCTCCGTTCTTTTTCCCTCTCTTGAGCTGCAGAGGAAGCTCAAGAGAGGTGGTAATGGCGTTACGACTTGAAGGTTGGTACTTGTACATATATTTGTTTTACTTTATTTTACTCAGAGGCTCGAAATTCTATCAAATTCTATTTGATTTACTTGTTTCTAAACTTATTATTTGTACTTATTTAGTGAATTTCTTAACACATATATAGGGTATAAGCTGAAACTACTAGTTCGAATGAAGCCATACTTCTACACTACATCTGCCGTTGATTTTAATTTATTACTGAGGTAGTGTGGTATTTAGGCAAGTATGGGTGTATCTCGACTAATCCACGGGGCAAGTCCACCATCATAGATATTGGATAATTCTGCCCGTGGATTAGATTTGCTCGTGAATAGCTCAATTAAGTGTGGCTTCAGGCTGTTACTCCTATAAGCAACTACTGAGCCATCCCATTGAGGATGATCTTGGTACATACTGTTTTTTCTTAATTTCTTTTTTATTACACCGGGAGGGGAAGGAGAAGGTAAGGAGAGGGGAGGAGAATGGAACAACGAAAATCAAACTCATGCATGTGTGGAAGACTTGCACCGATACCACTTTGATATAACCCTCGGCGGTGGTATATAGTGTTGGTTTTAGCTTTTCTTTTGGTCTCTTTGTTTTTCTTTTCTTATGGTGAGTTAGATTTCTCACGGAGATGCTCTTATCACTTACCAGTACTTTAACCACTTTGTGGGACTTTGTGGGACCATGCTGGAATCCGTTTGTGTTAGCACAAGGAATTGAGACCAAAATGCCCCTTAAAGTATCTAATTTTAATGAGGTGGCAGGGATATTTTAGTGGACGAAAATTTGTTACCATTTTCAACAAAAAAAATTTTAGTGAAAGCAAAAATGAGTATATTGCTAGCATACTTCAGGAAGGTAGTATGTTAGCAAAACTAGATATATATACATCACCTGCGCTCTTCCTCCCCCATTCTTTTTCCCTTTTCTTTCTCCTGGTTTGCCATGATCCCATGGATAGATGAATCCCAAACCACCTAATAGTAAGTTCTGAAGTTTAACTGGTTGGTTGAAACTCAAACAATAATTGCAGTAACTTTTTCCAGTAGTGGGAGGATTAAATAGTTGTAGTTTGATAATTGGATCCAGGAATCTAGTAGAATGGATTGAAGCGATCCACTTCGATAATGGTTAGTAAATTTCAAGATTTACTCAGTAATTATTCGAATATGCGAAAAATTGGCCTCATTTGATTATGAAATGACGAGAGGAACAACCAGTGCATCCAGAGCTTTTTTTGCGGTAGTAATTTTCCTCTTATTTGTTATAAGAAATTGGAGGAAAATAGTACCAGTTTAATGAGTTTCTTTAAGATTTAAGATAAATTTAATGTATTACCAATGCATGAGATATGGACCAGTTTATGCGAATATAGAGAAAAGAAGAAATGGAGTAGTTCCTTCTTCACTGAGGCCCGAGGGAGAGGATGGAAACGCAAGAGAGAGGAAGGAGGACCTGGGATTTAGATTTTGAAGTAAAAGGACAAAAAAGTCAACACCACTAATGAACATAATAGATGAATGTAAGGGTGTGTATGTGGGTACACATTATCCTCCCCAGACCCCACTCGTGAAATTATACTGGGTTGTTGTTGTTGCTAGTTTTGCCAAATCCCAATTTGGTTTCACCCACCGGACTTCTGACCTCACCTTGTTTTCAATTGAAGAAATTTTATTCGTCATTTTTCCAAAAGCAAAGAAGGACATTGAGAATTAAAAGAAAAAGAAAACAATTTCCCAGAACATCTGTCAATGATTCTTCTGCAATCTTTACTCCCGTGTCCGGAGAAAACAATTACAGCAACATTCATGATGGGGGTTCTTTATTGTTAACTCAGACAATTTCTTTTAACTCTTTATCAATGACAATTGTTGTGAATTGAAGTTTTTGTTGAATATGAATGGAGGGAACAGTGGGGATCTCGTGCTGAAGAACGGGGAAAAGGTGGACTAATTGGAGAGAAAACTAAAGTTGGGTGTAGTTATTCAGAGGGAAAGACACAGGGTAGTATGGTAGTGAGGTGACTGAATTTTTATCTGAACTCTCAAGCAAACTTTGAGGTGGTTACATGCATTATAATTTTTTAAAGAAGAAGCCGCAGAGGAGCACCCGGAATATATGTTCAGTTATATTTGACAAAGTAAAATGGGGTCTATGACCACTGTGACCAAACTTCTTGAAACTATCACCTCATAGTAGTTATAGCATTTCTCAATTGCCTTCAACAACAACATACAACATACTCAGTGATATCCCACAAGTGTCACACAAGTGGGGTCTGGGAGGGTGGGGTGTATGCAGACCTTAACTCTACCTTTGTGGAGTAGAGAGACTATTTTTGATAGACCCTCGACTCAAGAAAAGTATTTTTTTAGAACAGGTTTGAAAATACAAAAGTAAAAAAGTTATGTGAAAATACCGTAGAACAAAAAAGTAACGATAAAAAAGAAATAGTAAAACTAACCAAAGTTAAAAAGACACATCATTAGTCGTAAAATTGAAGTGTATGATAAAGATATCATAAACAGTAATACTGGTAAGGAGAAGAGGGAGTAGTGAAGGTGCTCTAAACTAGAATCATGCTCCCCACATAAAAGAGAGAAATCGCTTGACTACCTACTAAACTTCTACCCTAATCGCCCGACTTACTACTAACCTTCTACCCTAATCCCGGCCTCTGTGTTCTCCTATCTAAGGTCATGTTCTCAGTGAGCTGAATGTGTGCCTTGTCTTGTCTAATCACCTCTTTCCAATTCTTCCTTGGTTTACCTTTCCATCTCTTTAGAACTATCACTGTCAACCTCTTGCACCTCCTCACTGAGTCTAAGATATTTGTGCTCCACCTATTCATATGCTCTAACCATCTTAGCCTCGCTTCCCACATCTTGTCCACCACTGAAACCACTCCTATTATTTGTGAAAAGGTGCTCTCCGCTAAGGAATACTTTATTCTCTGTGAAAAAAATATTATCCTATCCTTAAAGGATACAAAGGAAAGGTGCCAAGGTTCTCTCCTGACATAGCTTGCACAACGCGAGGCTTTATGAGCGAGGTCCCTAGGCAAGCCTCACAAGGTAGAAAAGGCCCAAGGCCCACGCTAAGAAAAGGTTGGCACTGAAATTTCAATCAAACTTGTTGATAACTCAAATAAAATATCCTCAAACTAAACCAATAAGATTGTTTAAACTTGTTGTGAGGACATTTTAATGCTTAATCTATTGAATACACCAGCTAAATCACAAAAAGTGTGCCAGCTAGAAAAGGGAAAAACAGGATAAAGATAATCTAAATAAACACAAGATATTTAGAACTTTCAGAACTATCTTCATAAATTCGTAGATGAAATAACTTACTTGTGGTGATCTATTTTGTGGTTGGGCTTCCGAATACCACTGCACATAGTTTGGCCTTTGCTTGCATATATACAAAGAAGGGTAGGTGGACCTCTCGAGCCTCATGGTTTTGGTCTAGTTTTATGAAACATGAGGTGTATTGGTTAGGTGTATGTCATGAGTCAAAAGCTTGCTACTTAAATGGTGAAAGGTAGAGTAGCGGGCCCATTATCCATTGAGTTTTGAACCATGTGCCACTCACACTCAGAGATTTCTTGGTGGACCTTTCAATCCTGGTTCTTTATGTGACGAAGTGCATAGAAATTTCACCAAAAAATATAAGATTATACATAATGCATAAGTAGTTGGCTTTAGGATTTCATAAGCCAAAGAAGCCGAATGATCACCGGAATCTTCTATTAGCTCATGTAAGCTAAATATTATTTATTCATCATTTTTAATTGTGCTCTCAAGTGATTAGCTGGACTACTTTGAAAATCTAACCAACTTTTAGCACGCAGAAGGATAGGTCTACCTCTCAATCCTGGTTCTTTATAGGAAGGATGTGCGTAGAAATTTCAGTGCAAAGGATAAGATTATATAGGATGCATAAGTAGTTGGCTCTAGGACTTGCCAAAGAAGCTGAATAATTACCGGAACCTTCTACCATCTCCTATAAGCTAACTATTATTTATTTGCTAATTTAATTTATTGCGTTGTGTTCTCAGTGATCTAGCTGAACTATTTTGGATATCTAAGCAATAACTTAGTTCTTTGTCTGGCATACACGTTATTAAACTTTACTCTTTCTGAATATATATGTACATTGGCAATTGCAGGGTCGAAAAACGAAGCGTCAAGGCTCGAAATTAAAGTGAGTGATACCATATGATCTTGTCCTTTCCGGTGGTAAAAATGTTGCCCTTTTCTACCTTTTTTTGGTCTTGTAGCACGTCTTCACTCCTTAATGTTATGCTTTCTCATTATTGTAGCGCTGGTGAAGAAGATGAAATCATATTAAATGTGGAATGCCATTATGCTCAAGCTAAGGTTGCTGGTTTCACTTTCAATATCGGAGATTGTGCATATGTGAAGGTAGTATTAGCTATCTCTCCATATATCTTCTTCCTTTTGTGAGATTTTGATTATGACCTATATTTTAGATTATGGTGGTGCTGATAAGAATTGGTTGAATTCTATGACAATCTAAAAGCTTAAACCATCGGAGAAGAAACACTTCTATTTATTTGTTTTAGGTTTGTAACATGGCCCTTCACATATGAGCCTTTTTTTTTTTGCTAAGCACATGAAAATGTTTTTTCGATGGGTGACAACGAGACTTGTTCGAGAACTTTTGCCTACTCTGCCACTATATTGAATTGTGTAACTATATCTCATCTAAAAGTAAAACCTATTAGAGTGGAGACATGTGTTTTCCTGTTTAGGTTTACAACAACATCAAAGCTTTTTTTGTAACCACTTTTACAATATTAGGCATGCTCAATATCTTTAGAAAGTTGATGATAAAAAGTACTTGTAGTAGTTCCTTACACTGGAGGTTGAAATCTTTCTATTTCTTTATATTTGTGCCTGAACTATTTGACATGAAACGGTACAAGTCTTTCGAAGAATAATCTATATCTTTATTACAAAAAAATTACTTTAAACAGTTATAGTAGACTTCTGAAGTGCTGGTAGATTAGAAGGTGACATGCCTAATCTTTAACATGTGATGGGGCAATAGTAAGAATACCGATGCCAGGAATAGGAGAAAGCCAGCAAATTGGAGGTGTTTATAGAAGACCTTCAAAAGCATAGCGTCTGAACTTCCATTTAGTCAATGGATGTAAAGAGCGATTTGTCATTTCCAGCTCCACTGGGAATACATGAAAGAAAGGCTCACCACTCACAAGTGCTTAATTTTTTTTTTTGATAGGTACTCATAAGTGGTTAATGTGATACTCTCTAGTTGATCTTCTGATACTTGCAATACGAATTTCTTTATTCTTGAACGACATGAAATATAGAAAATTTATGAAAACAACTCAACATGGAATATAAAAATCACTATCCCTAACCACCTAAACCTATATATTGAAAAAGATTATTTTTGCCCGTGGTCTACAAAATAGACATCATGCTGGATGATACACAAGTTTCAGCCTGTAGCTACTGAAATTTGTAGAAAAGAGCTAAATGATAAGTGTTACTAATTTTTTTGTGTGTATTTATCCTGTAATAGTCAGTAAAGCTGCACATCTGAAAGTTTAGGTGCATAGTATCCAATGTTCCCTTTCATTGTTACTTGATCTGTGGCAAGATTACACCTATCACTGTTTATCTTTATTATGGCTAGACTGGCACGTAATAGAATGTGTTTATTTTATCATTCTCGATTATGAGTGGCTAAGGGAGATGTGCCTCAAAGTTCTTGTACTTGAATGTTATGCTTATCTGATTAGGGAGGAAAGCTAGGAGAAGAAATGAGAAAGGAGAGATTTGAGAAGAATGGTATTGGGTGGGGTGGGGTGGGGGCTTGGGGAGAACGGGAGAGTGGCTTCTAAAGAGAAGGGCAAGGAAGAAGGGGATACATAGAGATTGTAATTTCGAAATAAATTGCTTCAAGTTTTCCAAACAAAGTACAAGAGTCCTAGTTATACATTAGGGAAAGGTGGACAAATCGGAAGTTTTGAAGTGACTCGTACTATATTTCTAACTAAAACAACAACAACAACAATAACAATAACGACCAAGTAAAATCCCACTAGTGGGCTTTGGGGAGGATAGTGTGTATGCAGACCTTACTCCTACCCCGAGAGAATAGAGAGGATGTTTCCGAAAGACCCTCGGCTCAAGAAGACGACATATCACTTAAGTGTCAGAGTGACACGAAAAAAGAGGTATCGCTTCTGATGGGTCAAGTGATGGGGCTCTGCTAAGAGCGAGTACACGGCTCAGATGGTGAAGCACAAAGCAACTCAAGCAAAAATATGTTTTTTTTTGAGAAGTTAAATGATGAGAAAGGAAAACCCATTACCCAAATGACCCTCAGGTGTCCAAACAAAATTTTTGAGAAATGTTCCAAACAAAGTTTTTGAGAAATATTCCGAACAAAGTACAACCATAAGAACTCCCGGTTTAGGCCATGAAATACATCATAGATTCTATCCTTTTCGAGTTTGTTATATTTTTGACTGATCTCAGTATAATTCCAATCATGATTGTAAAATATGTCCAGTTCTCGCCTTAACTTAGTCACAGAGAGATCGCATTGTTTTTTGTCCCTCAAAGAAGATTCAATCCCAAAACCTGGTTTGATTTCTCTACATCAGAGTCCATCTCCTCGCTATCTCAAATGTCTTATGCTGTCTGCCTTATAAATAGGGCCGTTTAATTCTTTGGCTCCATTGAGTTTATAAGCCCCACCATCCTAAGGATTTATGGGATTCCTATTTAGATTAGCCAGCATCCACCTACTTTGGGGTTTTAGTTGCACCGTCAAATACCCAAGTCTTCCTCTTCTTCCTTATAACACGAATCAATGATTGAGATCAGAATTCATAAGACTTGTAAATGCTATACTGTTATTCTGAGAATCATTAAACTCATACTTCTTGATTGGGTAATAATCTCAATATTGTGCCCAAGTACATAGCTCGTACTCAAAATTTGTAACTTTTACTTACTTGATACTCAAAACTTATACTCATACTTTGGCAAACTTGAACTATGTTATAGGCGTTTGTTCTTAAGCTGATTAGCTGAGTAACGGGGGCATACTATAAAATATACCACAATTGTCTGATCCTAACCCGATAAGTTAGGTATTCATGTACACTATAAACTATGTCAAAGCCATCTGATCCCAACCCAATAAGCTTAATACAACTACGGTCTTGGGAGCAGTCTATCAGCTCAGATATGTTAAAGCTTCTTCTCTAAGCTCTTCCCCAAACTCATACATTAGAAGAATCATATGTATCAAAGTAATCCATATAACTTGGTAAGAGAAAACATACCTCAGTGTTGTTTAATTGAATGCTTTGGTATATTTCAAGTTTAAACATGCTTTTTTAAGGATGTTAATAATTTATCAACTGTAAACATCCTTCTAGCAAAAATACTTATATGCTTAGTGAAACAACTTTAGGCTCATGGTCAGTACTTATCTTTAGATACTCAAATATGGTAAATGTCTACCAACACATAACTTAAATACTCATGAACTTGGACCTTGTCCCATACATGCATAACTTGTAAAACACACACAAGGTACTTGTAAAAGCTTGAATCATCAAGCACCAAAGGGTGTGTTCTAGTGGTCAGTGAAGTGGGTAGAGAATCATGAAGTCTCTAGTTTAAACGCCAGTGAAGACAAAAACACTAGATTATCTCTTCCAATACGGCTAAGTCTTGGTGGACATGGTTACTCGGTACCTGTAATGGTGGGAGGTGACAAGTACATGCGCGAATTAGTCGAGGTTCATGCAAGCTGGCTCGGGTACCACCATTATGAAGAAAAGCTTGAATCATCAAAACTTTCATAAACTATGCATAAAATCAAATAATTTATTAAAAATAATTTATGATTTAAGTCATCTCCAACTCTTTGCCTATAGTTTCTTCGAGGACTCTACTCCAACCAATGCTAATAAATTCTCCAACAACCTAGGAAGAAAAACCTAGAAATGTGGTATACAACCTATTAGGTTTCAAATACTATACTACGCTCTTTGCTAGAACCCTAATCATTAGTTTTCATCCAATATCTCAATTTGAACTTGGATGGCAAACACGGTTTGACATATGAGATAAAAGTTTAATCTGTTAGAGAAAGCATACTTTTATTCATTTCATTATGTCTTCAACAAGTCACTTCACGTGTGGGTTTGTCTTATTCTTTTATGGGCCAAGCACGTAAAAATTATTGGGCGGGTTAAAACTTGAACCCGGTATCTTTGCAGGGATATTGAATTGTATGACCATCTCATCAAAGAATCTTAAGCTGTCAGAGAAAGCACACATTTATTTATTTTTTATATTTTCAGCATTAATGAAATTCAAGCAGAATCATAAATTTAGAGTTAGGTCATACTTTAAATCTTAGAGATCTCTTGAAATTGGTGTTGGATTTCTCTAAATTTCATCTAGAATAGCTATTGACTTATAGTCTTGTTTTTCAATGGCCAAAATGATTAAGGGCTCAATTTTTGTAGAGCAGTGCAAAACATAGCAAGTAGACACAAAAGCTCTTAAATTTCTCGTATTACGCGAAGCCCACTGTGACCGCGGTGATCCTCATTTTGATTCTTCACCGCCACTGTGGTGGTTGGTCTCCCTCTATTTTACACGTCCTCTGTGACCTCAGCGGGACTACAGCAACTGTTGTGGTACTCTGCCCCTTCCCTCATTTCTTTGAAGCTTCACCATGACCCGGTGAATTTAAGGTAAGAGATACTGGAGCATCATTATGTTACATGAGAATTCATACCAGTCCTTTGAGGAAATTCGTATGTTTTGTCTTTGTCATGCTAAGAAAACATACATGACACTGGGTGTATGCTATTTCCGCGAGTAAGTTCCTCATTTGAAGTTCATATTCTAGCAGTCCTTGCTGCTGCTCCTAACACGAGTTTGTCACTTAATGATTCAACTTCTCTGATCCTCTATCTGTATAAGGCGAAAGGAGATTCCTGCAACATAGTTAGATTGAGAAGCCAGATGTCACCAGAAATAACTTGGTGTTATTGTGTTCTATGATGTTATATGTTGTTAAACAACCTGATGTTTGAACTCAATCGTTTTTTCCACGGTGAGCTGCCAACTCATGAGAAGGAAAAATTATTTTCGAAACTGATACAAAACGTTGAAATTTCTTTGCCAGCCATGTGACCTTTATGAATCACTCATCTGGCTATGTGTTGAAAAGAAGGTAAGATTTACATGTTGAGCAATTCCTTCAGGGTGAAGGCAGGAAAAACCATATTGGCAGGATCTTGGAGTTTTTTAAGACAACAGAGGGTGAAGATTATTTCAGGGTACAATGGTTTTTCAGAGCTGAAGATACGGTTTGTATTTTTGATAAAAGTGTTTTCTTTCACTTAGTGTATTGTATTTGAAGCACTATTTTCTGATTTATTCATTTGGACATTCTCTCTGCATAATTCTTTCAGGTGTTGAAAGGTGCTGCTTCTTTCCATGACACAAAGCGCATATTCTACTCTACTTTAGAGAATGATAATCCACTAGACTGCATTGTTTCTAAAGTCAATGTGGTAGAATTACCAGCCAGCGTATGCTCCATCCTGATATTCTTTTCCTGTTGTTAAAATTGCTTAAGATTACTCTTGTTAGTTCCATTGTTCACTATTATTGACTACTGTGCTGTTTCTTTTGTTTTTCTGCTCTTTCCTCTTAAGATTTGTGGTTGAGGATTGCTCCTTGAATCTTTTGCAATTTTGTTACTACTGCAGAATGGTTTGAATACAAAGGATGTTCCACCTGCTCACTTTTATTACGATATGGAATACTGTGTTGACTATTCCACATTCCATACATTGGATAATGGTAAGTTATATTGATACAGATAATCTTGTACTGTCCTATGTGCTCAAACAACGTGAGAAAACACTTGATGACGTATACCTTCTGTAATAAGTCTTACTAAAATGGGCAGCATTGGATGCTCATGATTTCCATTTGCAGTGTTTTTCAGGAACATGACTGTTCTATCAATTATTTTGCTTTTAAATTTTAACTTTCATGAGGAAATTTCTATTGACATGGATCTATTTTATACTTTTATTTGTTTGTTAAGGATGGTGCGAGCTGCACAAGTGTCACTTTCTTCTGAGAATGATGAATAAGAATGTATTAGATCACAATTATTCAGATTGAGACGTTTTGTATATTTGGTCTTATTTTTTATATATTAGAAATGTCATAAAATATCGAGAATGATAGTAGTTGATCCAGAGTATGGATTCGCATTAGTTGATGCCACGTGGTGGCAAGTGAAATCAGGTAAACTCCTTATAATTTAAGGGTTAATGGCATTGTTACTATTGTGCAAAAGGAGCATTCCAAAGTGTCCATGAATGTCAAGTTTTTCTTGCTTAAGATGTTGGAGTTGTATCTTGAATGTGAAGGTACCTTTTGTAGCTTACTTGTTAGTGACATCAAAATTTTCTAACCATCCTACTTTCCATCTGCATCAATGGCTTGTATCTTTATGATCCATCAATACAAGTTCAAATTTTGTAGTTTTTGGTTAGCAGTTCATATGGTACCATGCTGTTATTATAAATGGACTTCTTGCAGCAGTTTGTAGCATAGCTTGTAATCGTACCTAACCCGTTTCTATTTTTCTCTACCAATATTGGTTAAAACTTTGCTTTTCTTTTGGACTATCCAGTCAAGAGCTTGGTTATCCCTTCATTAGTTGATACTTCATATAAGCCTATCACTACATATCCTCTGGAGGTATTGCCAAGTTGTGAACCTATGACCGCGAAGTTGTCATTATTGGATCTATACGCTGGTTGCGGTGGCATGTCTATGGGGTTGTGCCTTGGTACCAAACTCTCTGGTCTTAAACTTGTGACGGTAATCAATAGAATTCTTATTCATATCTAATATCTTTTTAAGTTATGCTTCTAAAATTTCTCTTTTTTATTGTAGAAATGGGCAGTTGATTTTAATAGGTCTGCCTGTGATAGCCTGAAACTGAATCATCCTCAGACACATGTAAGCTTTTCTTTTGTGGCAGTCATGAGAGAGGTTATCAATGTGTTTGAGCTAATATTCAATCATAGTTAACATTTTTCTTAGGTTAGGAATGAAGCTGTTGAAGATTTTCTAGAGCTACTGAAAAGATGGGAGAAGCTAATTAAAACTTACGGCTGTAGTAATTTCAAAACAAGCTCAAATTGTGAGCTGGACGACGCAGATGAGGGTGAAAACAATGATAATTTCCAGGCTGGTTCCAAGGCATCTTCTGGAGAATATGAGGTATTGAGATTGGTTGACATATGTTATGGGGATCCGAACAACAAAGGAAAATCTGGACTGCATTTTAAGGTATAAACTTTTCTTTCATATATTGTTGGTTTTCATAGTTTAATCTTAGAGTTGAAAACCTTGAGTTGTTTAAAGAGAAGCGGATCCGAATTGAAGTTAATGTGTTAGGTGATTATCAGAAGCCATGAGAGTTTAACTGCTGGAGGAGTGAATTTTAATTCTTGACTTTCTGTATTGTTTATTTTGACTGTTTTAGACTACAAGCTTGATTGTTGATCTTAGCTTTGATATCGCTGGTGATGCTTTCTTCTTCTGAGGGTACTCTTATAGGTGCGGTGGAAAGGTTATGGTCCAAGTGAAGATACTTGGGAGCCAATTGAGAACTTGGAGTAAGTACTTGCTAAATATTGTTTCTTCCATACTTTACTAGTATCTTTCATTTTTGGCTGCTCGAAAACTTTGGTTAGTTAATTTATAAGCACTGTTTCTCTTTCTGAATATCCAAGCTCTTGACACTCTCGTTTATCATATTTGGTTTTGGAAGAATCTTAGAAGTACTATCAGCTTTGAAATATAAAGAAACAGACCAGTTGATTTTCATGCTGAACGTTCCCAAAAGTTGAAATAAGAAAAAAAAGGAGTTTCTGAGGTTAAGAAAATTCAGAAGATCTTAACATTTTCTTATGCCTTTTCATCACATCCTCAATTTCATGTGCAATTCACTTGTTTTTT
Source organism: Nicotiana obtusifolia (assembly GCA_002018475.1). Taxonomy (NCBI): domain Eukaryota; kingdom Viridiplantae; phylum Streptophyta; class Magnoliopsida; order Solanales; family Solanaceae; genus Nicotiana; species Nicotiana obtusifolia. The sequence goes on from MCJB01048541.1 coordinate 96,763, forward strand.
CCTCAGAAATTGCCAAGACAGCATAAAAGAATTTGTTAGAAGGGGGCAACAATTGAAAATTTTGCCTCTACCAGTAAGTTACTTCCTCAATTGCATTTGCGATGATTACCACTAAATGGCATTGGAATCATTATCCCTGTTTAATTTCCCATCCTGATTAATTATATTTGCTCATATTTGCAGGGTGATGTTGATATGATATGTGGGGGTCCTCCTTGCCAGGGCATTAGTGGATACAATCGCCACAGAAACGTTGACGACCCATTGTCTGATGAGAAAAATCGTCAAATTATTATTTTTATGGATGTCGTGGAATTCTTACGGCCTAAATATGTGTTGATGGAAAATGTGGCTGACATATTGAGGTTTGATAAAGCATCTCTTGGAAGATATGCTTTAAGTCGGTTGGTACATATGAGATACCAAGCAAGATTGGGAACTATGGCAGCTGGTTGTTATGGTCTCCCACAATTTCGATTGCGAGTGTTCTTTTGGGGTGCACTTCCGAGTGAGGTGAGTATATTCAGTAAACATATAAAAAAATGGAACATTAGCCTGTTGTCATCAGAATTACTGAATAAAAGGAATAGTTATTTCTAAAGGAATGGTTATTTCTTCTCTAAAAGAACAGTAAAGATCTTAAACTGGATTTGGTAGAAACTTCTCAATTCATGTTGATATACTGGGCTATAGTTGGTGATTACATCTATGCGATGTCCAAGTAATCTCAGTTATTCTTTCTCTTGTTCAGAAATTGCCCCCATTTCCACTTCCTTCGCATGACGTGATTGTTAAATATTGGCCCTCACCTGAATTTGAGGTATCCTTTACATTTTCCGCTGCCTTTATTACCTGAGAACTTGTATCATTCTTTCTACTTTCTGTAAGTCGGGCTTTTCATATTGATGCTGCATTTATTACATTTGATTTCCTTCTTGCAGCGGAATACTGTTGCTTATGATGAAGGACAACCACGCGGTGACCTTGAGGAAGCCCTTGTTCTTCGTGATGCTATATCTGATCTTCCAGCTGTATGATTGTTGTGTTTATTAGAGATCCTTTTTCATTTTAATAGATGTATCTATTTAGAAATATCTTTTTAATGGAATAATAGATGTACTCTTTTATAGGTTACATGGCATGAAACTCGTGAAGAGATGCCATATGAGATATCCGCGGAATCGGAGTTCCAGAAATACATAAGATTACCTAAACATGGTAATTTCTCTCAAACATTAGTGCTAAAGACTTTTGTTGGACTTGGGCTATTTTCTCTTGTTATTCTGTTTGCATTGATTTCTAATCCAAAGCTACAATATCTTGTGATCTGGTCTGAAAATTCTAGAAATAGAGTGACAAATGTTTACTTTGGTTAAGAGAAACTGTTCCGATCAGTAACAAGGTCGAGCTTATTTTTCGTACCTTAAGAAACAAGTTCTAATGCATGCCTTGGTAATAACGACTCGTACCACCTAACAGATAAAGGCCTTTATTACCTGAGAAATGCGAAGGAAGAATAATCATGTACAAGAAATTTAAAGTTCAACCATATGGAATATGTTAACTTGCTGCAACTAATTTGAATGCCTGTTGTTCTTCATATTACTTGCTTTCTAATTTTTTCTAAGAATTTTTATTTGATTGTATTGGCTTCTAAATCAATTTCTTCTTATGTGTGTATTTGTGTATGTACATTGCTCTTTCTGTCAAAGACTCAGCATTTGAAATTAACATTCCTCTGATGAGTAATTTGAAAACTGGGGGTGGCTAATTTTGGTTGGAAGTGTGAGGAAACGATTCAAACTGTTAGAACAAAGACTTAAGGAATGGTCTAGAGAGAATTAAATATTAAGGCTTTGGGCACATGATGTGAATATGCAATGTTAAGACTCAGCATTTTAAATTAACTTTCCTCTGATGAGTAATTTGAAAACTGGGGGTGGCTAATTTTGGTTGGAAGCGTGAGGAAATGATTCAAACTGTTAGAACAAAGACTTGAGGAATGGTCCAGAGAGAATTTAATATTAAGGCTTTGGGCACATGATGTGAATATGCAATGTGGGTATGGTAAGATTTTAAAAGTTGAAAAATTTAGCATCAAATTTTAGTATCTAAAGCAGTTGTCGATTTAGAACACACACAAACTAACAACATATTAGCTTTGTGACCTCTTCACTTGGCATGAAAAGACTTACTCAAAAACTTCGAACAAATAAACTAATGTTCCCTCTCTCCCAGTTTATCTGACACTTTGGCTTCAAGTTGTTTGTTTCTCTGATAGTATAAAAAAATACTATATAACCATTATTGCTTGTAGATTTCATAATATAACAACAACAACAGTACCATACCTAGTATTATTCCACACTGTGGGGTTTAGGGAGGGTAATGTGTACGTAGACATTACCCTTATCTTGTGAGGATAGAGAGGTTGTTTCCGTTAGACCCTCGGCTCTAGAAAGCATAAGCACCACATTATTGAAAATATAGACAAGAAGGGACCGTACCAAAAAGCCATATAAAAGCAGAATAAAAATCACAAGATATTAAGGTGATCAAAAACGAAAGAAAACGGTTAGTCATAAAAACCTACTACCAACAGAAAACGAGACTGCCTGCCAATTCTACCGTTATGAACACTCTAGACTACCTACTCTACTATCCTAATCCTCGACCACCATACCTTCCTATTAAGGGTCATGTCCTCGGTCAGCTGAAGCTGCGCCATGTCTTGCCTAATCATCTCTCCCCACCTCTTCTTTGGCCTACCTCTACCTCTCTATAGGCCCTCCGTTGTCAACCTCTCACACCTCCTTACCGGGGCGTCTGTGCTGCTTCTCCTCACGTGACCAAACCACCTAAGCCGCGCTTCCTGCATCTTGTCCTCAATAGGGGGTTACATCCACCTTTTCGCGAATAACCTCATTTCTGATCCTATCTTACTTGGTGTGCCTGCACATCCATCTCAATATCCTCATCTCTGCTACCTTCATCTTCTGGACATGTCAGTCCCATACAACACCATTGGTATGACCACTCCTCTGTAGAGTTTACCTTTAAGTTTCGGTGGCACCTTCTTGTCACAGTGAGTCTCCATTTCATCCATCTTGCCCCAATACGATGTGACATCTTCATCAATCTCCTCATCCCCTAAATAATAGACCCGAGGTACTTAAAACTTCCTCTCCTAGGGATGACCTACGAGTCCAGCCTAACCTCCCCTTCTCCTCCTTGAGTCTCGCCACTGAACTCACTGCCTTGGTCTTGTTCAATTTGAAACCTTTAGATTCCAGAGTATGCCTCCATACCTCTAATTGTGCGTTGATACCGTCTCGCGTCTCGTCATTCAATACAATACCATCTGCAAATAGCATGCATCACAACACCTCCCCTTGGATGTGGCTTGTCAGTACGTCCATTGCCAGAGCAAACTAAAAACGGCCGACACCTGACTCCTGATACAACCTCATAATAACCGGAAAATGGTTCGAGTCCCCACCCACCGTCCTCAATCGGGTCTTTACTCCATCATACATGTCCTTAATCAACCTAACGTAGCAATATGTACACCTCTAGCCTCCAAACATCTCCAAAAATCTCCGTCGAAACTTTACCGTACGCCTTTTCTAAGTCGATTTCTAAGTCGATGAACACCATATGCAAGTCCTTCTTTCTCTTCCTATATTGCTCCATCAATCGCCTAACAAGGTGGATGGCTTCTGTTATCGAACGCCCCGGCATAAATCTAAATTGGTTCTTGAAAATAGACACACTCCTCCTCACCCTTTGCTCTACCACTCTCTCCCAGACTTTCATAGTATGGCTAAGCAGCTTGATACCCCATTAGTTATTGCAATTTTGGATATCACCCTTGTTCTTGTATACAGGAACTATCGTGCTCCACCTCTACTCTTCAGACATCTTCTTCGTTCTAAAAATGATATTAAATAACCTAGTGAGCCACTCCAAGCCTGCGTTGCCCGCACACTTCCAAACTCCACCGGAATTTCATCCGACCCGGTCGCTTTGCCCTTGCTCATCTTACGCATAGCTCCCTCAACTTCATCAACTTAATTCGCCTATAATACCAAAAGTCACAACGACTCCCATAGAGTTCCAAATCACCCAGTACAATGCTCTCGCTCCCCTCCTCGTTCAAAAGACTATGGAAGGCGCGTGACTTGGACCAAGTAAAGTGAATCGAGGACGAAGAAGTAAAGTGCATAATATAGTGGGCGTTTGGACATAAGAATGTACAATTTCAAAAAAAAGTGGAATTTTTTTTAAAGTGAAAATGGTATTTGAAAATTAGAGTTGTGTTTGGACATGAATATTATTTTGGGTTGTTTTTTAAGTTTTGTGAGTGATTTGAGTGAAAATTTTGAAAAACAGCTTTTTGGAGTTTTTCAAATTTTCGAAAAATTACAAAATTCATCTTCAAGTGAAAATTGGAAATTTTATGGCCAAACACTGATTTCGAAAAAAAGTATAACTTTTTCGGAAAAAAAGTAAAATTCTTTTTATGTTCAAACGGGCTCATAGTTTCTCAAATTTTAGTCTAATACTTAAAATTACTGGAATGAATTCAGTTTCATAATTTATTCATGCTAGTGTCTATGAGCTGAATGCTTATCTTTTACATGTGGAAATGATTCCTTCTTACTCCTTCAGAGATAATGGGGTGTTCATCAACTAGAGATACGGAAACAAAAGATCCTGTTTTGTGTGATCATCGGCCTTGCCAACTAGCAGAAGACGATTACTTACGAGTTTGTCTAGTCCCGCATAAAAAGGTTTGACGGTTGTTGTGTTACTGAAAATAAGTTTTTCAGATGTTTGCCCCTTGTAACATATTTCCATTGTAGGGAGCGAACTTCAGGGACCTCCCTGGTGTAATTGTGGGAAAGGATAATGTGGCTCGTCGTGATACAGAAGATCCAAAGATGCTACCAAATGGAAAGCCCATGGTAGGCTATTTGTTACTATTATTCTGTTAAAAAGTACTGACTTTATTATGTTGAATTTTGTAACTTTTCGTAATAACGTGTCATTCATGATAATAGGAATCATTCTTGTGAAATGTAGGTTCCTGATTGTGCCTTCAATTTTGAACATGGAAAGTCTAAAAGGTAATGCATGTTTCCTTAGAAGGTTATTATACTTTGTTCTTATATCTCCTTTTAATTGATAATATCCAATATATATACTAAATCCTTTTTGAATTTGTAGGCCATATGCAAGATTGTGGTGGGATGAAACAGTAGCAACTTTAGTGACATTTCCTAATCATCGTGCACAGGTACTTTGTGGTGTTATTACAACAGCAATAAAAAATCCATTACAGGTGAGGTCTGAAGAGCGTAGTGTGTGTGCAGACCTTATCTCTACCTAGTAAAAAATAGAGAGGAGAGAAGATAAAAAGGAGAAAAAGAATAAGTAGATCTAAATAGTAACAACAAGGAAATACAATAACTGAAGCGAACTAAACAACATGACGTAATATAAATCTAAGAATATGAAGGGACATGAGTGTTACTAATATTACAAGTAAGAAAAGGAGAAACTATCTCCTACTTACAACCCTTCTACCTTAATTCTCGACCGTCACACCTTCCAATCAAGGGTTACGTTTTTAGTAAAGGTGGAGCAGCGCCATGTCCTGCCTAATCATCTCCCCCTAGTACTTCTTTGGCCTACCTCGACCTCTTCTCAAGCCCACCATGGCCAAAATGTCACACCTCCTAACAGGAGCGTCAGTGCTTCTCCTCTTAACATGCCTGAACCATCTCAGCCTCGACTCCCGCATCTTGTCCTCTACGGAGGCCACTCTCACTTTGTCCCGAATAACTTCATTCCTAATCTTATCTCTCCTGGTAAAAACCAATCATCCATCTCAACATCCTCATCTCATACTCTCATCTTCTGCACATGGGAGTTCTTGGCTGGCCAACACAGCCCCATACAACATAGTTGGTCGGAGCACCACTTTGTAAAATTTATCCTTAAGTCTAGGTGTTATTCTTACAATAAAATATGCAATATAGAACTTGTAGGCTTTTCTGAGCTTTCAATATTTTTCAGGCGGTCTTACACCCAGAGCAGGATCGTGTTCTTACTATACGAGAGTATGCAAGATTGCAAGGTTTTCCAGATTTCTATAGGTTTTCTGGCACTCCCAAGGAAAGGTATCTTGTTTTCTGATGAAAGTAATTTTATTAGCTTGTCAATTTCAGTTACTAATTAAAGATCTCAAGGCAATGAAAAGAAAACATATATAAATGCAGCGTTCGTCTCTATGAGAGAAATATCTCTGTGATTTTTATTATATCTGATACCAATTTTTTGAGTTGTGTTGCATAATCTTTCTCCTTTCGACAAGACCAAAATACAAGAGAATGATGTTCAAATGGGAAAAGTAGCTACATGGAAGGGGTGTTGCGAATTATTACTAAATTGTTAATGCACTAACCTTAAATTGTGGAATGAACTTAGTCATTGTTGTAATTTATCACATTTATTGGATCTCATTGAAGTAAATGCAACCAATATCTTCTCTTATATGTACATCTCAAAAGTGGTAAAGAGTTAACCATTAGCAATTAATTCCTCCCAACATATTTTGGTTTGACGTCATTCACATGATCATATGAGTCAAACTACTCAAGTTATTCCTTATATCTTATACTTTTTACAAGTATTTCTTCATAGTGTTTTCCATTTGGTGTAGATATTGCCAAGTTGGGAATGCTGTAGCAGTTCCTGTTGGGCGAGCGCTTGGGTATGCACTTGGACTTGCCTTCCAGAGGCTAACTGGAAATGAGCCTCTTATTAAATTGCCACCAAATTTCTCATTCTTAAAGCCTCCAATTGATGACATAGTTGTCTTGCAAAATTGAGTGCACATTCATCATATTCTTTCTTCATTCGCGGATTCAGAGCTACTATTGATCCATGAGTACACCATTCTATTACTTGTAATTTGAACCGTCATTCATCGGAATGAACACAAATAGCTGGTCCTAACTAGATTGGGATTGGGATTAGACTCTTAGTTGATTGACTGATTATTGATCAATGAACTACAAAAACCTCTTCATATGATCCTGTTTCTTATCTTTATAACTTCTTTTTATAAAAAGCTCATTTTTGGTATTTGCAGTCTTAGTTATCTCTTATCCCAAATTTCTCGAATACTTAAATAAATTCCTATTATTTTAGAAAGCTTGATATTCAAGGTTCATTTGCCCCATACAAAATTTACTGGTTACAGATTATGTTTGGTTTCAGCAAAGATTAAAAGGTAGCTACAACAATCAATGAAATGTAAAGATATAGTTATTTTGCAAGGTGACTAGGCTAAGCAAGTCGGGAAGGATCGGACCACATTAGGTCTATTGTAGGCAAGAGGTTGTTTCTAGAGCGTGAACCTGTGACATTTTGGTTACACTTAGGTAACTCTTACCTTTCCGCTAAGGAGCTCCAAAGATATGGTGATTTTTTTGTCTTAACCTAATGAAAAATGATTGTTGTAGGATACTTTGAAACTTTTTTAAGCAATGACAATCCATGAACAACAACAACAACAACAACAAACACAGTATAACCAAAATAGATGCAAACGACAAAAAGGAATAAAATGAGGAGCAAAACGAAAGCCAACTTCAGGTTATCAAACCCGAATCAATACATAAAAGGAAGAGAAAAGAATCATAGCTTTTATCAGAAAAGTGAAAGACCTTATAAATACCGGTCTTTACATTTACTATACAAAACTTGGCTCCATATAATTTTCTCAAGAGCTTAAAGAATACTCAAATGAGAGTAAAGAAATGAAAAAATTATGAATGAAATACATGTAAGTAAAATATACATATCTTCAAAAATCACCTTCTGCAAAATTGGTAAACAGTTATGATATTGACTTATTCTGTCGATGTATCAGACTCCAGCTTTGGTACAACAGCAGATGACAGTTCTATATGACAAACACGTGCCGCGCCTATAAGTGGCTCCGGCAACTCATCAGGGGTGTTGCCCTAACAGAAAATTTCCAAAGACGTCAATGATTGTGGCAACATACAAGAGTTTAACTTCTATACGCTGACAATTTATGAGAATCTTTATACTATCAGATCAGCTAAAAGATAACATGTAGTTACTCTATCCACTTACCTGTACAACAAAAGCCATGTCAACTACTAGTGTCGTGATTACGCCAATGACAAGCCCCATTACTCCATTTGCCACAGTAGAAGAACCAACATCGACATCAATCTGCAGAATGCAAGCAACATATGAAATCAAATCCGACACCATAACTTTTAGTGTTGGAGACACTGAAGTTTTATGACATTGGATTGAGACGGGCTTAAATGGAGTGACTGTGACAGTGTGGATTAATATATCTGACCCCTACTTGCTCGGGATTGAGACTTAGTAGTTGTTGTTTGTATTGTGTCTTTATGTGCTATGCTCAAAAGGAAAAAGGGTATGAGTCTTCACCTCCAAATACTTGGGACCGCGTATATAATTGCAATCAACTGCCTTCCCCAGTAAACAGGGGGAACTTCCTACACTCTGACGCACAATCCACGATCCCTGCAAGATGCATAACTGTAAATTTCTACACAAATGCAAACAGCCAAGAGAGTTTCAGAAGAAGATGGACGATGAGTATAGCAGATGGTTAGGATTAATCAGATGAAAATTTTAACATCTATGTAGAAGAAAACTAAACCTCTCAAATATGACCTACATCTGAGCATATTTATCTTTTTTAACAGAATATAAGAGGTAAGATGCAGGGCAGAGCTAGAGTATTAGGTACGGGTTCAGATGAACCCAATAGCTTGCTTTTGTGTTAGATCATGTATTTGTGTATGAAATCCATTAACTAGGTATAAGTATTTAACTGAGAATCCAGTAACTAAGACGAGCTATGAGTTTGGTGGCAAATTTAGGACTCATAAACTTCAAATCCTGGCTTAGTCTCTGACGACATGAATGAACTAGAATCAAACTTGTTACGGCACCGAGCTGCCAATAAAATGACTTTGGGATGATATTATGATAGTGATAACAATGCTGCGGTTGTTATTAATCAAGAAGGATCTAAAAGGAACTCGAATTTTTGGAAATGTAACTACTCAAGATACCATCTTGCCGCCTTACATAGGATTTGTTAACAATTCACAACATATAGCTAGTTTAAGGGAACCAATTGATTTTTGTTTTTGCTTTCCTTGAGCCGAGGGTCTATGGAAACATCCTCTGTACCTGCACAAGACAGGGGTAAGGTCTGCGAACACGCTGCCTTCCAAGGCTCCACTTGTAGGATTACTCTGGGTATGTTGTTGTTGTTATTTGGTGTTTGTCCATAATACTACTGTTATCCCATTAACATTCTACAAGCAGAAGGCATTCTTCCAGATAGTTTAAAGAAAAATAAAGATACCTTTGGCACTGATGGGATTAGCTTCATTCTACTATTCCGGAACTCGTCATCGCCATCAACAAACCGTTGCAGTAGTGAACCAGGTATTAACTTTTTCATGACAAAATAGAAAATCATGCTGTAGTGTGTTGATCCAGGTACCTTCAGAAGACAAATTTTGCCTGCTTATTTCTTTCTGTAGGACTTCAAACATTGAATAAAAAATTCAAAGCAGAGGAGAAATAACTTACTTGCAAATTTATAACCATAGAAAAGAGTCCTTTTTCTGAAGCAACCTAGAAAAAATAGATGTATAAAGACAAGTGAAAACATGGACACCCTTTAATCACTACAAATAAGTCCTTACAATTACTCCCTCCTTTCAACTTTTGTCATTTAACTTTTGTCCATCCGAAAATAGTTTCCAATTTTTTCATAGGGTAGTTCTGTGCACTAGCAGAGTAAAAAAGATTTACACTATTAGGGAATTTAAAAGGCAATTGCCGGTGATTCTCTACACAAACATTAATCGGTGACCTTAAGAAAATGGAAAGCAATCTTCTATAATAAATCAAAATGCACTGATAGAGTGAGAAAATCTTTACACTGTCAGTGCACATAAACTAAATTGAATTTTGCATGATATTATATTGATCACAAAAGAATACATGAAATTTTGCTTTTTAACTTTTGCAATACAACTCTATATTTCCTTTCTATTCTATGAATACATGAAATTATGATTCTATTGCTTCCTCATTCCAATATTTTCTTTTCAAACCAAGAGAATACATAGACACCAAAAAAAGTAACATTCATTTACTTTTTTATGTTGTTGGTTTATCCATCCAAAAACAAACTTAGACACCAAAAATACCCTAAAACTTCCAAATACTCCTTTTCAATTCCAACTTTGGAAGTTGTTTTTTTTTCTTCTCAACTTCAACAAAATATTGTCCAAACGCCTGCTAAATATGTTGACATTCCCTTGAAACTACTCAAACGTCTTACCTGTGCTGCACAACCAGTGCGTCTAGCGACATGGTCCATTCGTTTAGTATCTTTGAACCAGTCAACAGCGACGAGATCCATGAGAGGTTTACCAGCTGGAACCTTTATAGATAATTTGCAAAGTGATATTAGAGCAAAGGAAAGAGACCATCAACCTAAAACCAAGAACTTACCAAGGAAACAAGAGATAAGGACCTTTGTTTTGTCACTGCAAAAATTCTTGCCACGAAGTCTGAAGTTCTTTCCATCAGATATTGTCCAGCAGTCGCGACCATTGTCATTGTCATCTCGTCGAAGATTACCCGAAAAAGTGGACAAATCAATTTGGTCCAGAGGTTCTTCTTCAAGTGCTTCATAAGTACAAAAAGATTTTCAGTAAAGAATTCACAAAACATCAATTACAAATAAAACTATGTTCAAACACCTACCAGTTTTAATCGTGTCTTGGTCAAGCCCAGGTGATGATACCTACAAGGAGTCCAAGCACATACTCAGAAGGCGACGCTGAAAATAATATGAAAAAAAGATCTAATATTTCATACCTCTTGATCAGTGCCTTGAAAATCTTCGTCTTCATCAGAGTACTCATCCATCATCAATGCATTTCTATTTGCAGCTCGTATTTGGTCTAAAGATGGAGTACGATGATGAGACTGTTTTTGGCTCTTCTTGGAAGAGATAGATGGTGAGGTCATATTAACCATAACTGGAATTCTTGGAGCAGCAGCCCTCTCATCAGTTTGAGAAAAGTATTCACGGAGTCCTATCGTAGGATTATTTAAACGTAAGTTCCACATTGAGCTTTGATCGATGAATTATTGTGAAAGACAACATTATGTTGGAACTTCAAGTCACTAAGGGGCCGTTTGGTTTGAAAACAAGTTATGATGGGATTAGTTATCCTGGTATTATTTCTTATTGATTGTTTGGTATGTTGTATTAATCTTGAGATTGTCAATTTTACTATTTTATCCTGGAATAACTTATCCTGGAAGTACTATTCCACCTCTGGCAGATACAAGTTATCCCGGTACTATTTTTAATCCTCGGATAACTTATCCCAAAACTAGTAATCAAACAACGGATAAGGCGATACTAAATTTTATCCCAGGACTATTTTTGCTTGCCATCATATCAAACGACCCCTAAGGGGACAAAAATATGACCTATTGCTTAAGAAAAAAGACAAGTCTTTTAAAAACTATGGTCTTAAACAAGTCATGACGTTTCTCTGACTGTAAAAATGATGTCATTAAGGATACAATGGGAAGCTTAAAGTTGAATATAAACGTGTACCAGCAACACTATTTAACATCTGAAACAGACAATGTTGCTGAAATGATGTGATGAAGCCTACACCCCACCCTTTCAGATCTATCTGCATAAGATGCTGCACTTGAGTTCTCGGCCTTCCATTACGCGGTTTTAGGGGTGAAATATTGAATCCACCACCTGTGAACATAAAAGGTCGGCTAGTTATACGAACCTATTGCAATAATAGCATGAAAATTTACGGATTTTAAACGCATCAGTATAGCCATAAAGGAAATAGAAGTTACTTTCAATGTGAGCTCGAATATATCCGGGTAATGGACCACAATTCTTATGCTCCCGAGAACGAAATAACACAACTGCACAATGATATGATAAACCAAGTAATTGTAAATATACAAAGAGCAAAGATGAAGTCGCAGAAGTCAACAGGAATCTGTGGTTTATACTTACCATAACTGCCATCATCATTTCGACGCCAATAACGTACATAACAAAGATCCCGAGGCCAAATAAACCTGCATTGCATACAATGACACACAACCTAAATCACCTAAAAATCTCACTCATATTTAGGCATTTACAACAAAGAAAATTACCTTGGGAACCAGTCGAGTTGAAGTCTGTGATAGAGTATTGCTGTGTGTCCATCTACCTCCTCAACTAAACTACCATATTGGAAGCTACAATCCCACCTGTTAAGCCACAATGAAAATTTCTCATACAATCAGAGCTATGTTGCATGGACTCTCCAAAATGCTGCTACACCCGTGTTGGATCCTTAAAAAAAATACTACTTTTGGACAACGTACACCCGGCGACATTTTCGGAGAGTCCGAGCAACATAAAATCAGTGCGCTTGTGATGGAAAAGTCTCGGCCGAACCAAGTAACTTTAGTTTCAAACTTTGTATTTGTCTTACAAAATTCTTTTAAAACATAAAAATTATTACTAATTTAGAACCTAGTAACTTAAAAGGAAGAATTCTTAACCCATAAGTTTCAAATCGTAGTTCCGCCTGTAAATGCACTAAAGTGGACAAAACTCACTCAAAACGTGTTGCGTCCATGCTCATTACAAGCTCAAATATTTCTTCACAAGTAGCCTCCACGATGCCAACTGCCTTCATAGCTCTACTACAGCCCTTTGGCTACAAGAAGATCAAGAAAATTTATCATACAAATACCCTAAAACACCCTACTTGTTTTAAATTAGGCAAAACTTATGCCAGAAAAGAACATAGGAATGAGCTCATACTAGTAAATCAACATTGAGAAGCTCCTCAAAAATGCGAAGCCCTGCAGCCACCCGTTAGTAGAGATATATTGTCAATTCCAGGAAAATATTCGTAATGCATATTCTACAACTTAAAATCCAAAAAATTTGGCTCGAACATGGTAGAGAACACATTTAATGGGAAAATAATGGAACAAAAAGAATTAGACTGGCCGTTTTGGCAGTAAAGTAAGCGCCTATATTTCGGGTTTGCTAAATCTGACTCTGATTCCTTTGTCCAGTCAACCACAGATTCAGGAGGACCTGCCACTAAAATGACACAATAAGTACAGCTTCAAACATGTAGACAGCAAATAAGCACAAGGCAAATTTACCGACCATTTCCCATTGTTGTTCCACGCATTAAGTTTGGTTGAGAATCTTCTTCATCATCAACAGCACTAAACCTACAAAACAGGAAAAGCATTACAATTTGCGAAGTCAAATGCTTGTACCTATTACAAAAATTTCCTCCATTTGCGCTATGAAATTTTGGACTATATGTGTAATAGCCGTTGTTGAGACAGCAAGTACAATCCTTCTTATGTGTCACCCCCCCTGCTTCCTAAGTTGCAATATTTTTCTGCATTTTGAGTAGAAAAGCACAATACTTACGGACTTTCATGATCTGAAGCGGTCCTCCCTGTACTGTCCATCCCTGATTTAAAATCATTGTACTTGCTACGGTTACCACCTTGTGCCTCTTGATGCTGCATTGCAGTTAACATGTTATACCTCCATTTGTATCTAGGCACGAGGAGATGGTGATCAAAATATATATACATACGTTGGAAGAAGAAAATAACAACGGAGATATTTAACAGACAAGAAAACAACCTGATCAATCACAGACTCGATTTTTTCTTTCCAACTAAGTGCGTCCTGAATGTTGAAAGCTGCCATCTGGAAGCATGTTTCGATTAACATGAGTAAATTTTCTCCCACAACACAGAAACTCAGAGTAGTCAGTCAATTGTAGTCCAGAGCAAACAAGCAAAGACTCAACCGTGATGTAGCAAAAACAACCAGAATTTCTCACTTCACTAGCACTAACTAGTTTCCCTAAATACTAATATATATCAAAATGTTTAATCACCAATAATGACAATCAGGTCTTGTTCCAACATGATTCAATGTTAGTACGCCAAAACCATTAACATGTAGAAGGGGAGCCTTCGTGCAACAGTAGAAGTTGCCGCCATATGACCAAAAGATCATGGGTTCAAGCCAAGGAAACAACTTCATGCAGAAATACAAGGTAAGGCTGCGCATGCAGAACCTAATATGGTTGACCCTTTCAGAATTGAATGGTGACAAGCAATTTTAGTACATATTTGATATGAGTCCCAAAACAAAGTCCATAAGCAAATTATATAAAGGCAATTCCCAGAATACCAGCAAATGGTTAGTCCTATACAAAATTTTCATGTTCATTTCTAGTCTAAGCAATAAGAAAAGAATGCATCTGAAAACCTGAGAATACACGCACTTAAGTGGTTAAGCAAAATTTAGGGGAAAGAGAACAGGTAAGGAAAAAAAGAGCACGCACCGTGATTTGATCATACTTCTCTTTCATGTTATAAACTGATAAGACATAAACCATCTGCAAAAGGCAAGAATATATAACATCAACTTCCTCAACAGAACAAAAATAAGAAACTAATACTCCAAAGGATGATACTACTTACTAATAGAATAACAAATACAAACAGTTAGAACAACTCACTTGTCCATGATGAGTCTTTAAGCCTCGGTCCTCCACTCGAAAATTGCCATCAATTTGAAGTGTCTTGATTGGAGCCTACAATAATATATGGTAATATCAGAAATTCAAGGACTTAAGAAAACTAACCAATTCATCATCAGTCTTACAGAATGACAAACAAGAGTACCAAATGACTGTTTCTTGACCATTTCAAATCCAACACTAAGCTAAGATGATATACATGAAGTACATCAATACTGTACTATTGCAATTTCTATGTTTGTTCTCCTAATCCGAAGGTCAAGAGTTGAGCTCAAAAGTCACATACTCCCTCCTTCCCAATTTATTGGACATGGCGTCTGATTGAACACAGAGTTTAAAGGGAAAAAATGATGGACTTTGACACAAAAAGAAATTTACAAAAAAACCAAAAGTACCCTAGAAAAATTACTTGCTTTTTATGCCATGGGATCTAAAACAAGTCACGTCAATATAAAAATGTGTCAATCTTTTTCAGACAAAGCAGAAAGAAGTGTCAAAGGAATTAGGAGTTAACATCATATAGTACCATGTCCAAATTGAAAGTCACATAAAATCATGTGCTAGAAAAAGAAAGAATTTCAAAGCTTTTCTATTAGTAATTTCTTCATTTATCTATTTCATTGGGTGATTAGGGAAGGGGGATAGTAAGAATTGAACTCGCACTTATTGTGAGTCTGCCACCGGCACTACTAGAATGTAAGCTCGACGGTGATTAAAAAGAGTTAAAATTCAGGAAAACTCACAGCATTGCCCTGAGGCTTCGTCTTGTAGTAGGCCAACAAACGAGTCTCAAGAACGAAATAGCGCATATGAAGGAAAGATTTTCCTATCTTCCTCCTCCCATACCTCACCATCCATCCCTCATGCACCACCTTCGACATTGCTCCTACCTTTTTCCGTCTACGTCTTTAATATATGTTGCTGATCCTCTCAATTCACGAAGTATTCTGCATCGATATGAACATACATGTTTTTCTGATCAAATAAAGTGTAATTCTATTCACAGTAGGAAAATTCCCGTATAAAAGAGGTACACAAAAAATAGAGAATCCGCAAGAAGATATAATTCTATACGAAAGACACCCAATCTTTTATATAAATAGTAGCCTTGTGAGTGCACCAAATTAAAGGACATTAAGAAAATGAGGCTATTAATTCTTCAAATGTACAAAATTCAGCTCTTTTGCTTCAAAGGCTCCCCTGTTTTTTTCCATCCACACCATCCAATATATGAACATACAAGTTAAAGATTTACTCCCACTGTTTCATTTTACGTGACACATTTTCCTTATTAGTCCGTTCCAAAAAGAATGACACATTTCCATACTTAGAAACCATTTAACTTTAAACTTTGTATTTTACCTATTTTGTCCTTAATGAGAAGCTGTTAGCGAAGGAAATATTATGACCCCACAAAGCTTTTTATCTTTTAAGCTTGTAACATCACAAGTTTTAAACGTCTTTTTCGTAAAGAAAAATCTGTGCTGAGTCAAATAACTTACAGAAAACTTGAATTTTGTCAGAAAATCTGAAAAAACTCAGAGTTCAATACTTACTTCTACCAACTTGACGAACACAATGCGACTATATCAACCATCTTTCAATAACATAAACGCCAAAAAAAAAAAAAAAATCTCGATCTTCGCATGCATGTCCTCGTTACAAATCACATACATGTGCTAATATAATTAACAGTTAATGTGATGAATATATGTATGTATAGGTAGAGAAGGAGGAGGTGCAAGGGTAAAAGGGTGAGAGTGGCTTCAAGTGAAAGGTGTATAGAAGTTAGAACCGTAGAAAGAGAGGGTCGTATAATTTGTACCATTAAAATACCGGGAAAATGGTCGGTGAATAATAAGAAAGGAACTCTGGCCACCAGATTCAAAACTAGTTCGTTGTCTTTTATTTATTTTGAATTGTCCAAAAAGTTCATTTTTAAATAGAAAAAAATTGTTTCCTTTTTTTCTTTAACAAAGTGACTAAAATTAATTTTCTGGGGTTCATGGGCGACTCGACATAAAATGCGGTCTAAGGCGAAAATAAAAAGTGAGGGCTTTAATTGTACTTTTTTATTTTTATAATTTATCGAAATCTAAAAAAAGTTATAATCAATTTTAGTTATTGCTAATATCTAATCAATTTGTTTAATATCTTTTGTGTTATTATTAGTTTTGAAAAACTTTTTCAACCGAGGCAACTGGTATAGAAATTATTAACGGTAATTGAATTAACACTTTTTATCTAATTGAGTTTGCCCATTAGAGTATTTTTCTACTTATAGAGTTTCTCTTAGCACTTTTAATTCTAAATATAAGTTAAAACAAATAATACTGTACTAACTACTATGTTTCAAGAGTCATTCAATGTTAAGGACAAATTTTAATAGTTACTTATCAAAGTAGCTTGAAAAATATCTACAAAGGCACTTAAAGAATTAAGAAAGATTATTCTAAATAAACATTGTAAGAAGATCGATTTAAGTTGGGACGAATTAAAAATAGAAAATAACTAGTCATTACAATTTAAGATGTGTAAAACTTTTAGCTATAACTATTTTAATCAAATGAGTTAAAAATTCTATCAATAGTGCATAATTATTAAATGTTATATATATTATTGAGGAATTTTCAAAAACCACTATTGTTTAGTAGCTATTAACTTCCTATTGCGACCATATATATAATTACTTCCTATAGCTATTATTGTTACGCGACTATATTTGTTGTATTCGTGCTACTGTATTCATGAATACAATAGCGGAATTCGCCTAAAAAATAGGGGAATCCAATTGTTTAATAACGGAAAGAGGATCAATTAGCGTGTATCACTCCTAATTTAACTCAACAAAATCAATTCTACATAAATTTTGTTGCTACTGTGTTGTTCCATATATTCGCGCGACTGTATTTATAAATACAGCGAGGTAATCAAGAAATAGGGTGTATATCTTCATTCAATTCGACTGTATATATTGTATTCCATTCACAGATATTCATTACTCACAATTATACATTGTTATTAAATTCACCGTATACAATTCGACTGTATTCAAACAATAAAAAATCACAACATATAGTGATATTCAGCTGTATTAAAAAAATACAGACCTTCGGAATATATAAGTACAGGCGAAAAAAATAATATATTTATACAAAAACACCATGTATTATAGATTACATTAACCCATTTTTTCATGTTATGAAAAAAAAATTTAACTTTTATACACGAACAACAAACTGCAATATTAAGAAATTTTACATAGAGGGAAGAAGGAAATCTGCAAGTTCTTAATAGGTCCAAAGAAAAGCTGCAATATTAAGAAATTTTACATAGAGAAAAGAAGGAAATCTGCAAGTTCTTAATAGGTCCAAAGAAAAGCTGCAATATTAAGAAATTTTACATAGAGAAAAGAAGGAAATCTGCAAGTTCTTAATAGGTCCGAAGAAAAGCTGCAATATTAAGAAATTTTACATAGAGAGAAG
This sequence comes from Nicotiana obtusifolia, assembly GCA_002018475.1. Lineage (NCBI taxonomy): Eukaryota > Viridiplantae > Streptophyta > Magnoliopsida > Solanales > Solanaceae > Nicotiana > Nicotiana obtusifolia. The sequence goes on from MCJB01048541.1 coordinate 114,986, forward strand.
AAGGAATCTGCAAGTTCTTAATAGGTCCAAAGAAAAGCTCCCATGGCAAACTTTCTCTTTTTGGTTAACATTTCCGGTGATGGACAGTCCATACCGACTAAGCAAATAGTCCAGCTTCCATTCTGGCATGCCGTCATCTTCCACTTGTGTGTATCTTGGGTAATGCAACGGCATATGAAAACCATAGTCACAACGTTCTGTGTTGTGCTGGCTATTCGTGCCACTGCCAACGGTAAATTTAACAACAAACCGAATCCGAGATGTAAAAAAAGTCGTGTTATGTTTGCAACAATTGGTTACTTTGCTCCGGGTGAATTCTTTATTTAACTTTGTAACAATGTAATTGATTAATGCAACAACAACAGAAGACAAAGTGAAATCTCACGAGTTGGGTCTGGGAAGGGTAGTGTGTATGTAGCCTTAATCCTACCTTGTGAAGGTAGAAAGGTTGTTTCCGATAAACCATCGGCTCAGAAATTCAAATACACAACATAGTCGAAAAGAGATACAATAATGGAATGTAATTGATTAACGCATTATAAGTTTAATTTATTCGCTGACATAGTTTTTATCTTTTTAATTTTTAGAGTATGGTTTGGAAGGCCTTGTATCCAAGAGGTCTGATGTTTATAGTTATGGTATCATGCTACTGGAAATTTTTACCAAGAAGAAACCTAATGATGAAATGTTCACTGGAGATTTGAATTTGAGAAGCTGCGTGCATAATTCGCTTCCTGATGAGTTGGATCAAATCATAGATACTGACTTACTAACATTGGATGAACAAAACTTAAAGTCAAAAGCTACAATGTGTGACATCTATCATGGAGTTAGCCATGAATTGCACAGCTAATATTCCAGGTGAAAGGATGAACATGATTGATGTTGTAGCAGCATTGAAAAAGATCAAACAGAAGCTTTCTTCCTATTATTGAACGACCAAACAACGTAACATCAGGTACTTTCCATATTCCTGTGGAAAAAAAAAGGCCATAAAAGTTCAGTAGCATTTAACCATCAGTAATTGTTTCCTCCAGTGTCATTGCAGGAGATTGTGTGACTATTTGAAGTTAGAAGGATGGAAGCTACAACTTTGTAGAGTACTCTACAAACATCACAGCCATGTTTGTAGAGTTGTCCAGGTGGCCAGCCTTGTGTCTAAAAATATTTGTAGTATTACATTCCGTAGTTTTTCTATCAAATATAGTTTCTAAGATATCTGCCCATCATTAGCAAACATCAGAGGAACTACCCAAAATTCTTGGTTTGTCAAAAAAGCTTCACCTTTACTCCTTTAGTTAGGAGGTCTGCCACCCGATTCTGCTCTCTGTAACTATGGCTGATGATTGGGTTCTCCAGTCGAGCCATCAATAACCTGCATGCAAAAATAATGGGTTTATAAGGCAAGTGTCTTGATTCCGACATTTTAATAACTTCCATAGAATCCGTGTTAATGTGTAGTGGAGTCAAGTTGAGTTCCACTGCAATCTTTAGACCCTGAAACAAAGTATTTAATTCAGCCAGGTTATTCATGAAGCCTACTACCCAATCACCTTTATTCTGAAAAGAGATTAGTTCCTTGTAATTACTTATCTAAATTAAAGTCACGGTTTTACCTTCTTTTGGCCTTAAAAGATGGTTTGGTATGCGGATTAAATTATCTCGGGATTATAATTTTTGGATTAATTTATCTTACAATGGAGGTGGGATAATGTAATTCCAAATTTGATGGGATAAGGTAGGATAAAATTTATATCATATTTGGTTTGCGAAATAAATTTACAGGATAAATTTATACCGTCAACCAAACATAATGAGAGAATAAATTTATGCTGTTAGCCAAATATGGTATGAATTTAATCTCATATTTTATCCCGCATATCAAACGATCCCTAAAAATATAAGCTGAAGGACAACATGAGTAAAACAACGTCTATAGCAACTATAAATGTATATTCAATGAGAAAATTGTGAAGACTAATACAAACTATGAGTTCATGCAAATTCAGAACTCATAAATTTAAAACACCGACTAAGCCTCTGATTGAGATGAGTCTCTCTATAATGTTAAATGTACAAACACAAAAGCTAGCTCGTCTTTATAAAGAGACAAAAAAATACATCGCTCATATAATGCAGGCACTTAACTGATGATGGTACTTATTGTCACACATTTTTACTTCACATTATAAATAAATATGCAATACATTGGCTCATTGAAAATATTGAACCATTCAAAATACTCCATGGTACCATATCATCCTTCTTCTTTTTTTGTTGATAAAATCAGTCCAATTTAATTTTCACTTCATCTTCATATATTCCTTCGTTGTGACAGTGACTTTGAATTCTCATGCATTGTAGCTGCTTTATGTTACATGTACCTTACTGTTTCTTTCTCACTCTTTCACGTGAAAGCGTGCCTTAGCCAAAAATATCGCGAAATCATTTGAAAGTACCAAATTGCTTGAGCAATTTTTTATAACCGTCATTTGAAAAAACTTTTTAGAGAAAAAATATTAGACCAGAAGAATAACGTGTTTCGATTATTGTATTTTATTTTTGTAAGTGTTTTTTTCAATTGAATACGATTTAATTTTCTCAAAAAATCCTTCAAGTCATTTCTTCATAAATATTTTTTCGAAAAACTTAAACTGATAAAGGTTTTTAAATTTTTTTAAGCGAGGTGGAAGCACAGGCAAGATAAGTTAATCGAACAGTTATTTTATGTCCACAAAAAAATAAAAATAAAACTCAAGAAAATTAATAAATTTAACTTATATGCGCTAAGATTTTTAAAATATTGTACTTTAATTAGATCGCATATAAGATAGTTATAGATAAATTTTTATAATAAGTATTAATTAATAAACTGATAAAAATTATAACTAATCTATTACCACAGATTAAAATTTTAAATTCTATGATAGTGTAATAATTTTTATACTAACTTTTGTTAAGGGGACGTTTGGTTTGCTGTATAGGATAAAATTAATCATGGTATAAATTATACATTTTTATTTCTTTGTTTGGTTACTGTTTTCTTTCCTGATAAAAGTAATTCTTGTATAAGCTTATACATGAGTTATTATTTTATTTTATACCACCTCCATGTGGGAAAAGCAAAATATGGATTACTTATAAATAGAGATAATCAAATTGACAAAATCACCCTTTTCTTGAAATCTTTTCTCTAATACCCTTGGGCATTTGTCTTTCTTTAAGGACCATGGTTATAATCAAAAATAAAAATCTACCCAACTTAAAATCAAGGCTGAATATATATTATATAAAAACATCTAAAGTTGTCACGATTTTTTATTTAGACACCTTAAGTAGACCTTATCAGGTCGAACAACTGTAGTAAACTTAAAATATTTCAATCAGATACATTCATGATGATAGCGTGAGTTGTACCTATAGAATGTTTGTGTTTGTAGTCCTCTCAACTGATGTTTTAGGAGTATCTTTGACTCATAAACATATGTTGGCACACACTTTCATCTATTAATTACTCTATTTTCACTTCTTTTTTTTTTTTACTAATTGTGGTTCATTTCTTAAAAACTACGGTTAGGAATATCAAGGCAAAGAATATTTTATACGGTGCAACTCAAGCTATCAACCATGTCAATATGATGTGTCTGATTGGTACTTTAAAGCTACTACAAGTGTTCAATCGAAACAAGGCTTACTTGAGGTATCTAAATGAAAAATTATGGTAACTTTAAGTTTCTCCATTTGTACTAAGCTTATAATCAAACAAATGATCTAGATTATGCATATTATATCTCATTTTTAATACAATGAACCAAACGACTATAAAAAATAATCTATTAATTAGTTCCTACGTTACTAATTCTGATATTACAAGTTTTGCATAATTTATTTCTAAATAAAATGAACTCTTAATGTATAATATTTAAAATAAATAAAACGAAAAATTAACCTAAAATTCTGTCCACCAACCACTAAAACTTATAGCTTGTTTGGATAGTTATTGCGTGTTGTTTCATAATGTATTATATTTTATTGTATTATATTGTATTGTATTGTTTTGATGAATATAATGTCTGAAAAGATCATATACTTTGTCGTCGTTTCATAATGTGATGCGCCAGTAATATGAAAAATAAACTTGCAATATTATTAAATAAAAAAAGTAGCAGACATGATAGAATTATTATGTAAAAAATTAAGGTAAAGGATAAAATATATTTATTTAATAATAAGGAAGGGCAAGATGAGAAAAAAAATAAGATAATGATGCGACCATATCAAATAAGTCGTTACATAAAATGATACTTTTCATGATTACATAACGACATAATTAACGATACGATACAATAATTTAGGTAACAATCAAAATAAACATTGTATCTAAAGTAACAATACAGTACAATAGATAACAACCATCCAAACAAATTGTTAGCCAGCAGATGTATAATATATGTATAATTCATGTATAATATATGTATAACTGTATATAATCATTGTTTATAACCGTATATAATCAGTGTATAACTTGTGTAGTAAAAAATGTAAGCAGTAAATCCGACCAGCTATTTGGGTAACAATCCCAATAAATAACTACTCCCTCTGTTTATTTTTAATTATCAAGTAAAATAAATTTTTATTTTTACTTGACACTTTTCGCAAGAGAATTTTTTTTTTCCCTGTTTTGCCCTCAGCATTAAGTATTTCTCCGAAACGTATATAGCCGTTATTATACGTTAACATTCAACCAGAAACTCAAATCCTTCTCTCTGAATTCTCACTGAAGAAATTCTAACGCGCTCTCTTCTCTCAGAAATTGCTCTGTGGAAAACGCCATTAACACCATTCTTTCTCTCTTTCATTGTTTCTCAATTTTGCGTTTTCCCCTTTTCTTGTATTCACTTTTGTAGTAATCGTTTGAGTATCCAAAGATTTTAATTGGCTGGGTCTGTATCTATGGATGCAGGGAGCAGATACAACGACAAGTTTCGCCGTCCTCTCTTTACTCCGATATCTCACAAGAAAACTTCTCGAGAGAATGTATGATTTCTATTTCCCTGTATATATATACGGTTTCTTGAGTTTGTGTCATGATTTCTTCGCTCATTAAATTCGGTTCGATAAACCCAACTAATTTAGGGTTTTTGGCGTCGTTGATAATTGATTGATAATTAATTGATATTTTTTCTTGGCTCGTTAATTGCAGTGAATTAGTGTATCCTTTTTGATTTTTTTTGGGTTTTGTGCGTTTTTGCTTAATTTGTGTGCAACTTGGAATTCCTCTTACATTTTTTCCCCTGTAATTACGTGGAATTTCTTTTTTTATTTATTTATTATCATGCAATCTTAATTATTGAACATATTTTCTTGCGATCTGGTTTTGCTACATTTTTCCAGTTTTTCCTGTTATGCATCTTAAATTGTATGTCAATGTTGTTAACTGATCACTTCTACTTTTGTTTAATAATTATTTTTGGATGTTTTTACATTTTTATTTAGAGAAAAAAGTTAAGAGTATGGGGTTTATGGAAGATGAAGAAATTCTTTTGGACTAAAATTTATTCCTAAAATGTCAATCAAACTTAGGAAATTGAAATAGGAAAATAGGAAAAGGTTATGTTTTTGCTTTGAGCTTTCATCAATCAAAATAGGAAAAAAAATGGTGTTAGGTGTTTTAACATGTACAGATGAAGTTTCAGCTCTTTGCGTCAGGTAATCCTGTTTTATGTGGTATTCTAATGATTATTCTCATTGTTTTTATAATGTCAGCATTATGTTGTGTTTTGCTTTTTATATGAAATATGCTGTTAGGTTGGATTCTAAATGCTAAGCTTTTTGTGAAATGCAGTTGGACAGGTTCATTCCCAACCGTTCTGCGATGGATTTCGACTATGCACATTACATGCTCAGTGGTGGAAAGGTTAAAAAGGAAAATTCTGGAGTAAATTCTGCATCTAAAGAAGCCTACACAAAACAGTTAGCAGAAATTTTTAACATGAATAGAACAAGGATCCTTGCTTTTAAGAATAAGCCTCCTCCTTCGGCTGAGAGAGTTTCTAAATCTCCATCACCTATTCAACAGTCAAAGACCACTAAAAAGAGGAGATTCATTCCCCAAGTGAGTATTTCTTTCTTCCCCTTTTTAACTACTCCCTCCATCCCAAAAAGGATAATACTTTTTGGATTTTGAGAGTAAACAAATTGTTCTTTCACCACGACTTTTTCATATACCTTTTAAATATTTGAAGTGTTAATTGTTGTGACTTATAGTACTTTATATGTAGTTTCCAAATATATAACTTTTATTTAGAAAACTCAAAGATTCTATGTCCGAATTCCTGGTCAAAGTTAAAAAGTTTGACTCTCGAAATTCGCAAAAGTATCATCCTTTTTGGGAGGAGGGAGTATCATATTAGTGTAAATTAAATGCTTTTTTTTCTTGGCTTTTGTTCCTAACTTAGAGAAGTCCTTTGATCGTAACAGACTGCTGAGAGGACGCTGGATGCTCCTGATATCCTGGATGATTTTTATCTCAATTTGTTAGATTGGGGATGCAGTAACATTGTAGCCATTGCCCTAGGAAATTCTGTATATCTGTGGGACGCTTCTGATGGTTCTGTTACTGAGCTTCTCTCGGTTAGTGATGATTTAGGGCCAGTTACTGGTGTCAGCTGGGCACCAGATGGAAGACATCTTGCATTGGGCTTGAATAATTCCCATGTTCAGCTGTGGGACTCCCGTTCCAGCCGGTTGGTGAGTAGATTCTTTCGTCTTCTCTTTTCGTAGTCTAATTAGCATACAGCCAATTTCTCTTCCTTATTAGAAGTCTAATATCTTTTCTTTATAAACAGCTGAGGACTTTAACGGGACACAGCTTAAGAGTTGGCTCTCTTGATTGGAATGGCCACATACTGACAACTGGAAGCATGGACACAATGATCATTAACAATGATGTACGTATAAGATCCCACGTCGTTGGAACATACAGGGGACACAATCAGGAGATATGCGGATTGAAGTGGTCTGCTTCGGGCCAGCAATTGGCTAGTGGAGGGAACGACAATTTGGTCCATGTATGGAGTCTATCTATGGGATCACCTAACTCTACACGCCAATGGATTCATCGTATGACGGACCACACAGCTGCTGTGAAAGCTATTTCCTGGTGTCCTTTCCAGAGTAACATGGTCGCCTCGGGTGGTGGTGTTGGCGATGAGTGCATAAAGTTTTGGAACACCAACACCGGGGCGTGCTTGAACTCTGTGGATACAGGTTCACAAGTCTGTTCGTTGCTTTGGAACAAACACGAACGCGAGCTTTTGAGTTCTCATGGCTTTACTGATAACCAGCTGACAGTGTGGAAATATCCTTCGATGACAAAAGTTGCAGAACTTTTCGGTCACACATCAAGAGTTCTTCATATGGCTCAGGCATGATTGGTTAACGCAAATGCTATGTCACGTTCATTTATGCTTTATATTTCTTTGTGCTTCACAGTTTACTGACTTTTTGTGTAATATATTTCAGAGTCCAGATGGCTATACTGTCGCAACTGCAGCAGCTGATGAGACACTAAGATTTTGGAATATTTTTGGGAATCCTGAAGAGACTAAGCCTGTGCCAAAGAGAAAACTAGAGCCATTCTTTGACTTGGCTCAGATTAGATAAAACTATTAGGTATGTGATAACTGTTGGAATGTAGTCACTGAGGATAACTATTGGCACATTTTTATCTTGCACCATTCCGGTAACAAAGCTGCTTGGAGTGACTAGGGAAGAATCGGTGAAGTCCAGACGCGAAAGTAGCTTGTTTATACTTTGATGGATGTGGTTACCAAGTGGTGTAATGACATTTGATGTATTGCAAAAATAGTGTTCAGATTCTACTTGAACGAACCTTCTCTAGATGAGTTTTGGCAAAAGTATAGTAAGACTGTATAAAAGTTAGTTTTGGGACCTTTATAGTATGTCATTATAATGTATTACCGTTAGTATGATCTTCTGAAAGTTCATAAACTGAATTATGATAATTTTTGCATTTGATGTATCTTGTTTAGCAATAAATTGTTCAGAGTCTGCTTTGAGCAGCCTTCTCTCTCTATGGCAAGTGTATTTTTGTTATATTGAATGTATAGACAGTTTGTGGGAACTTTTGAAGTATGTCATTTAATATTACCATCAGTTTGATTTCTTATAACTTTATTTTAATTCAATGAGTTGTGGATAACTTCTAAAATGAATCACGGAAGATCAATGCTCAAGTTTCACTAGGGAAAAAATTGGTGTGTAATTTTTTTTTATTTATCTTACTCCTGGTGAACAAAATTATGCAAAACTTGTGCTGAATCGAATCTAAGTCTTTTGACTTTTTCCTTATATGGCAAAAGTTAGAGTGAAACACTAAATTCAAAAGCATACCTTTGTTAGAAGTGATCCCCGCCTTCCTTTTTTGACTAACCGATTGGTTTATAGGTTTGTTGCTTTATCTCAGAGTCGAGTTACCACGCTCTTAAAAACTTAACTAACAACTATTTAATAAATTAATCAAGACATAACAATTTGACAACTATTACTATATCTTTATTCCAAACAAATCAGAGGTCGGGTGTATATTTCCTCATTTAATTCTATCCATGTGAATTTGCTATATTGTGGATTCCAAATCCCAAAAAAGAATAGAGTTGCAATACAATGACAATCACTCCAAAATCTACAACTAGTATATAAAATAAATTCATATTAACATTTGAAAGATAAAGAAAATTCAGAATAATTGTTACATCAATTGGACCACAACAAGACATGACCCCCTTACCCCAAGGTCCCCCCTTACCTTTCCAACCTCAATAAAGAATAGAGTTGCAGTAGGATAACACCAACCCAAAATCTACAACCATAATATAAAATAAAATCATATTAACATTTGAAAGATAAAGAAAATACAGTAGTTGTTACATCAAGTGGACCAGAAGAAGACATGACCGCCATACCCCAAGCCCCCCCACCTCTCCCCACCCTTGCAACCTCCAACCCCACACATCCTTTATTCCCCCATGTCCCAATGCTTCCCTTAACCTCAACACTCCCAAAACTCATAAAAACTCTACGTTAACATCCCCCAAAATCCCCCTCCACTTCTTTCTCTGCTAAAACACAATGTCAACCTCAAAATCTCCATTTGACTAGTTCTAACTACCATATAATCAAACCCCACCTTACCAAAGTACACTATCTCAGTCTTCACTTTCTTTCCTCAAAAAACTTTTATCTCTGTTCTTCTTGCAGGTTTTATCCAAACCCTAGATCTGTCCCCCTTTTAGGTAACCCCAACTACCTCTGCTCTCTACCAACACACACACACACACACACACACACAGAGTTATACACAAAACACACAGTTACGCAAAAAAGACTGATCTTGTTGGTAACCCCATCAACCTCTGCTCTCTACACAACACACCACATACTCAGTTACACCAAAAACACACAGTTACACCAAAAAGACTGTTCTTTTTCAATCTTTTTCAATCTTAGCATGTAAATATAATTTTATTTGTATATTAACTGCTACTGTGTTCTTTTTCGGGTGCAGCTTTTTGTGGAGGGAAAAGGGTGTGAAATGAGTAGGACATCGACATCATTGGGGGTAGGGGTGGGGGGAGGTGGTGGGGAGGTGGGATATGACTTTGGATTCCGGCCACCATTTACGGCGGTGCAGTGGCAGGAGCTGGAGCATCAAGCAATGATATACAAGTACTTAGTGGCGGGGCTGCCCGTGCCACCGGACCTTGTAGTTCCAATTAGAAGGAGTTTTGATGCTATCTCTGCCAGGTTCTTTAATCATCCTAGTTGTATGTTCCTCTCTTTTTTCTCTTTCTTCAGTGTTTTAAGTGTTTTTTGGTTTGTTTTGTAGTTAATTGGTCAATGAGTATCCATATATAACCGATCTCAACTTGTTGCACTTGTTGGGATTGATGCGTAGTTGTTGTAGTTATTTGTAGTTAATTTGGTTAGTTTATTGTAGTTTAGAGCATATTATAGTGTTTGCATTTTATGAATTGGGAGATTATCATACTTTGATGGTGAAAATGGGAGCATGCAGATCTAGGAACATTGCTTCTCTACACTTTGTTTTTTTTCTTTTTATATTTTGGGTAAAAAAAGATCTTTACTTGACCTATGCCTAAGCCTTGGTGGGTAGAGTTATCCGGTACTTGTCTTAGTGGGATAGCATGGATGCTTTAGAATAATAGAGGTGCACGTGAGTTGGCTGAGACTTTAGGAAAAAGAAAAAAAGAGACATTTGCTTGTTGTTAAGGCAGTAGAATCATGAATACCCAAGACTGTGTTTGATTCTAAAATCTGTGTTGAAAGTATATTATCCTTTCAGTTTTTGAAAATTATTTCTTATTCTGTAATGGGTAAAGGGTAAAAAATGCCCGTAAACTAAACGAAATGGTTTAATTTTGCCATCCGTCAAAACGTGGCCTCAAAGCTATTCCCATCTTTACCAAATTGGTCCTAATATTGCCCTTTTCAACTAACGGACTTGGATTTGTGTTAATTTTATATATAATTACCATTTTTAGTCCATTTTAATGTCGGGGGTGCGTAATTAAAACCCCCTTGCCACCTGTCCCCAATTAACACCCTGTGCCACCTTCAAGTTCAACCATAGACTAGTCGTTGGGGATTTTTCATTTTCACTACCACTGGTGTACCCCTATGAGTATTTTTAGCCTACTAGCTAATAGATGATGCCATTGTTGAGTTCTTGAAAAGGCCGATGAGAAAATTAGCCAAAAAAGTCTTCCACGTTGAAACTTTGACAATATTTTAGCTCAAATTAACACAATGAGTTTGCCACAAAGTATTCAAGATTGGGTAATTTCAACTCAAATCAACACAACGTGAACAAGCCAGATGGAAAACTTTTAAAGGGTTGTTGAGTTTAACTAGAATTTTACCACCGTTAAAAGGCTATGGTGAGTCTCCATAGCGGAGTCTCACAGGTGCTTTGACGGCAACGCAAGGAGGAGTGAAGTAGCTCAACGCCGGGGGAGTTTGGGAGTATGAAGGGTATTGAGTCGTGTGTGGAGTTAGTGGTGGAGGGAGAAGTGTGAGACGAATATAGAAGGGTAATTATGGATAATGTGGAAGCCATTGTGGTGGAGTGTAAGAGGATGAGAGGTGATAATGGGAGAAAAGAGTGAAATAGCAAATGAGAAAATATGATTTTTTTTTTTTTTTTGGGGGGG